>JAMJFZ010002593.1:0-94001 GCA_026225945.1 Cricetomys ansorgei
CATATCTCAAGACGAGCTTAGAGAATGCAGGTTCTCTAACCTGACCACAGCTCTGGGTTGGTCTTGTGTTTCCCCCCCCCCCCCCCCCCCGACCAGCTCCAGACCACATTTTTTTGGCAGAAATAAATGCGGAAAGGATGCGGGCGCCCTGCGCACATGTGGGCTTGTGGTGCCTTACGGTCAGCTCCCCCTCCAGCTCCAGCTCCCTCCACATAAAGCTACTGTTCTGGCCTCACCCCTCTCAGGGTTCTGTGGAGGAAGGGTTCCCCGCTCCCTCCCGTCTGCCCTCTTCACTTTTCATCAGTTGACAAATCCCCCACGGACCACTTGCTTCTGTGATGCTCTTATCTCCCCCCCTCAGTGTTCGTCTGTTAGTTATGCGTGACAGTTGATTCTGTTTTAAAGGGGCAGGGCCTTCCCATCGTACCCACGTTTATCCTCACTAGCACAGAACCCACGGGTCACTACTTCGTTCAGTGGCTTGTCTTTCCGCACTGTGTAGACATCTCAAGACAGGGAGGCCATCACAAGCTCAACTTGTTTTGACCTTTTTTTTTTTCTTTTTACAAGGTACAGTTTGTTCATCATTAATAAGTTTCTTTGTCATTCATAACGCATTTCAAAATGCACGGGGCGGGCCATTCCCCCTGACGGTCACCATCACACATCTGGTAGATGCCGGGGAAACAGAGGGGTGGGAGGGTTCTAGCCACTTTCAGAAGCTCCATCCAATATCCAGCCCAACAGTGGTGGGGGGACAGGAGGCATCAATCAGAGAGGAGGTCGAGTCATTAAAGGCTTTTTTTTTTTTTTTGGACTCTTAACAGCACATTCCTACCACAGTCAACAAGCTCCAAGTTTGGGGACCTATTTTAAAACCCATCCAGCGAGTGGACCGAACACCACCGATGCTCACAGGCACCTACTTCCTAGCTTAGTGAGAACAAATAGAGGCTCCCTCCCAGATTGTAAACCGGGAAGTCAGGTCAGCTGTTCGACAATTTGCCTATCACAAAGCCATTGTAAGAACTGCTTTGATTCTAAACAAAGAAAACTCCTTGAAATGAAAAACAAGTGGCCCGGGGCTGTTTTGTTTCCAGCCCACGTCTGTGCAGCCTTCGCTTGTAATTATAGGGAGCGGCGAGGGGGGGTCATACTAAGGTAGGCGTGCGCGTGCGGAGCGCGTGGCAGTGGGTACAGGACACTTGCCGTTATTGCAAGATCAAATTTAATTTTTGATCTTCTGTTTGCAGCATTACTTTCAGTGAGGCTTGGGCGGGGCTTGCGCAACAGGAGCTCTGGAAGGACGTTCCCAGGAGCGCACACCCACGAGCCTCTGACCTGGACGCCTTGGGGGCGACTGAGTACCAGAGCTTCACTAAACACACCCAGCGGGCCTTTATGTGCAAGTGAAAAGAGTTTCACACACACGTGACAGCCTTCTGTCCAGGAAGTCTCCGGGATGATGGCTGGTTTACCTTTACTAAGTTTACCAGCAGGAGAAGGGTCGTCTCTGAAGTTGGTATCTGTCTCAACAAGCAGCGGAGGAGGCTCTCTTAAGAGTTGATGCATTTGGCCAACGGTTCCTGTGTTTGTGTTAAAACGGTCACTTTAGAACCTGTGCATGTATGACAAAAGGAAAACACTCTAGCAGCCAGAAGACGAGTAGCTCTGGTTCCCACTTTTCTTTCACATTTCCCCAGTGAGGACAGAGGGAAATAAACCTGAAAAGCAGACTGCAGGCACTAGCGTGTATAGTTAGGCGAGAGGTCCTAGCGCGTCTCCCGGTATTGGCCTTAAGTGAAGCCCGGGCCGTGCGGCATGGCGTCCCGAGGCAGCTGGAGAGTGCGTTAGCTGCCTAGTCACACGCTCGCATGGTCTTTAAGAATTGTTCAGATTTTTGCCTTCCTAAATTTGGGGGCAGATTTCTTATTTTCTATACCCACCCTCAGAAAAAGAAATGTTTTTCCCAACTCAGCCATGGAACCAGATATGTCTAAGGGACTCTGTGCGATTCTTTGTGGTGGAGGATGACGTTTAGAAACCAAGTTTGGGTGCTCAGTGGACTTGTCAGGGTGTCCCCAACTCTAGGCTTTTCCGACAGGGTGAGTGTCTGTGTGAATATATAGGTATATGCTCATTCTTCCATGTGTACATATCGACATATACACACACATGTACGCCTACAACTTTGTGTTTCGATCTTTGTATATGTTAAGAACGTGAGCTAGTACCAATGCATCTAATGTCTATTTTACCAATGCATCTAATGTCTATTTTTTTTTAAAGTAATTCTGAGAATTTCATACATGGTACAGTGCATCTAGTTTAAATCAACTTTTAAGAGTTGTGTTGTGATATCCGGTTCCCCTTTCTGCATTAAGAAATCCCTTGCACATCCAAACCAGAGGCAGTTTCCTTTTCTTTTCTTTTTTTGCAACATTACATTTTAATGAGACTGTATATATAAACATATTCCCCTGGAAGAGATCAGTTAGTTTCCCACGAAGGACCAAAACGAGGGCAGTCTTTTTAGAAAGCCCCGTGGAGAGCGCGCCGGGCAGGCACACACCTGTTGATGAAGCAGTTGGGGCAAAGGCCGAGCCGCGGCTCCTTTCCCCCTGCAAGGTCTTGTATCATCTCACCACATTCCGCATAGCTGCCTGGTGAGCCAACGCAGGGAAAAGTCTCCTCCCTTCCAAATGGCTTTGAGCACGGGACCCACAGCCTGTGCTCCTGGTTTCAAAGCCAGGCCGTTAGTGCGTGAAGTTCAGTACCCTTGCTGCTGTATCAAGCGCCACCTGGTTAACGCGCACAGCGGTTCTGCCCCCGCTCGGCCCGCGGCCCATTTCACCTCAATTTCGTCTTTTCCTTCCTTAGTTACGGGCTCAGTAAGATGTGCGTAAAGCACACACAGCTAACGCACAGAGAATAACGCATCCTGCGACAGGCGCTAGCATCCTCCGGTCTACTCAGGAGGGTGGGGCAGCCTCGGCAGATGCTTCTCACATCAGCATCAACGTGGCCGTTATGCACGTCTCATTTCTTCACACATGGGAAAAGGGAAGTAGTTATTGAACATGAAGGAAAGATACTTAAAAATCCTCAAAACCGGTATCCAGCTAAGACCTCCGACAGTGAAAAACCCTGGTTATACTCCTTAAAAAAGCACTTTGAACCCAGAAGACCAGCATGAAAGCTCAAAACATCAATTGCATTCATCTGTTCCCTTAACTCCTTTCTTAGTAGAATTGTGAATTAAAGTAACTGCATGCAACGGCATTACTTGAAAAAATATTCATTTAATATCGCTCCTAAAATTCCCATCCATCATTCTGTCAACAAGAAAAAGGTCTGAAAAGTAGCATGCTGTGTGCACCCTCTGTCACATGCTATCAAGTTAGACTTAGTCCAAAAACTGATTTCCAATTTAATTTCTATAATAGGTGGCTGCGTGTAGTAAGAGATTATTAACATGTGGCTGTTTATGTGGCCAGAATTTATGTCACTAAACAGGATTTGTACAAACATTCGTTCAATTATCTTCTTGCCTAAGTCTGTTACTAAAATTATTTAGTTAATGTATTTTCAAATTTAGAAGGCTTTTCAGTAAAGGTTGGGATACAAGGAGGGGTTAAGTCACAATTACAAGCCTGCGTGTCTACGTGCAGGAGATGTATTTCGGAGAAGGAAGTTGTCACCAGGATCATGCACAGGCCTCTTCTATAAGTAGGACTTTCTCTGACCAGAATGGCTCGCTCGTAGTTGCTCTGCTGCATAGAATAAAGGAGACTGCACTAAACCTGAATGTGGTCCAGAGTTTGGCAGCATCATGGCAGGAGGCAGGAGGTAATGAAGGGTGGAAGGTCACCCCGAGAAACGGGCTCTTCACACCCTGCCCGCCGTCTGACTTCAACATCCTCTGTGTCGCTTCCATCCATGAGTGGAAGCCCAGAAAGGCCACCTGGGTTCCTAACTGGTCACCTCATGGTCTTAGGCCCCCACCCCACTCCCATAGCAGCTGCCAGCTGTGCCAGAGGCTACTGTCTTCTTTACTGGGATCCTGGGTGGTGACATCACAGTCCACAATTCAAGCCAGAGAGAGCCAAAGGCAAGACCCTTGGTTGACTCTTGGGTTTTGCTTGAGCTAAGTTTTCAAAATGCTCAATTTTCAAGTTAACATCCAGTTTCTGGCTTTTGAGAATTAGAAAGATGTGGAAACAAGCCCCCCCCTCCCCCTCACTCACTCTGAGGAGGCAAGCATTCTCTGGTGTCCGGTTACCTGCCTTCACCACCTGAGGAACTTCCTCAGACCTGTGGCCATGAGGGGTTCCTCAGAGGGCAGGCCCAGCCTTGCTCTTCATTTCCCTGGATGCCATAATGATTTTACTGGAGGGCCAAACATCTTCCTTTGGGGACAGAACTCCAGCAAAGAGGCAGAAACCAAATTTTTGGGCCATTTGGTGGGGGCGGGGTGGGGATAAGCAAGAGGGGATAAAGGCTGACTCTCAGGATCAGCTTTGACAAGATGAGAGAACAATGGGGCCTTTTAGCATCCTGCCTTTTCCTTCTACAGAGTACCCAGTAAACTGAGGAAAGACAAAGCTGTGTGGCAGAAGGGCTCAGAGAGGCGGGTAGCCACAGGTGTATTTCTTTCCTTCATGAGGCCATGTTTAAAACACACCGTTTCCTGTAATCCCAGCACTTAGGAGGCTTAGGCCAGAGTATCTCAGGATCTCTCAGAGTTCGAGGCCAGCCTGGTCTATATAGTAAGTTCCAGGCTACCTTATGGTACAGAATGGAACTGTCTCAAACAAAACAAAACAACAAAAACAACAGAAAAGCACTGAAAGAAACAGCACCCACATTTCCCAGAGACATTCTCGATGAGGGCAGTTGTTGAAACGGGACCGGTGGCGACTAGGCACACGCTAGTGGAGGTGAGGTAACCCAGTCTAACCCCGCCCCTAAGTCTTCCTGTGTCCACACCTGTCTTCTCCTTGGCTTCTGCCCTTGTCTAAGAAGTAGCAGTGGAAGATTCCGATGTCTTCCCAGATGGATGGCTACATGCTAGGAGCCTGGGCCACCGGAGTACGGTGCCTGCCAAGCCTTAAGAAAGACGTTGCTGTGGTTTCAAGCTGCTGAGAGTTGGGGGTTCCTAAGGCAGCCCGCACCACTGCATTTGATGCATGAACAGATTGTCAATTACCAAGGTACTTCCAGAAGCTTCCTTTCAAGTCAAACTTCTCAACAGCGTCTGAGTCTCTTTTGTCCAGTCACCACTTCTTCACCAGTGACTGCAGTTTCTGCATCTCAAGTTTTGCTCAAGGTGCGTTTATTCTCAACTGCCGGTTCAACTTTCATTTGTTTTCCTGTTTGACGTTAAGCGGGCTCCCCGTCTGGGAGCTCCTCCTACCCCTGAGGACACACCCGGTTTTCTATTCCAACGCCACCACTCACTGAGCAGCCAGGGGAGGGGACCCAAGGAGTCAAGTGGACTGGGGTCGGGGGGGGGGGTGGTGGTGGGGGGAGTGGGGGCGCCGGCAGGGGTGGGAAAGAACAGCCCCAGCACTGAAAGCGAGCAGGCCAGAGAGGGAGGAGGGAAAGCTAGTTCCAACAGAAACATTGTCCTCCAAGAGCTGAAAAATGGTCAACCATGTGAAAGGCCACTGGGTGTTGGAGAGCCTTTGTTCACACGCGCACTGCTGCTTTGAGGGGCCTTTGCTTCGGACACAGTAGTAACACTGAGCAAGGCAGACCTGGCTCCTTTGTACACTTGCACACCAAGGACTCTCAGTCCGGATCCTTGACCGCGCCCCCCCCCCCCTTCTTAAATACAGCCCAATCAGGAAGTAATCTGGTCAGCTCACTTTGATGAGCCCCAGGACATTCGACCTTTGTGATACTTCTTAAAAAGAGAGTTTCTGACTCTTCTGATAAGAGGCTGATGGGACTAGGGTTAGTGACAGCAGGCTGAGATGCCAGTGTCACAGCTGAGGCTGATTTGAGTCGCTGGGTTTAACCGCAGCGAGAGCTCCAGGGATGGGCGTGAGAGTTGAGCCAGGACATTGGGTACTAGTCCTTACGACAAAAGAATGCCAAGGGAGACGAAGGCCCAGGCACGGTGGTGACGCTGTGATGAATTGGAGAAATCCTAGAGTCAGCTTGACTCTTGACGACAGGTTCCAGGGGTTAGTCTGGGGAACAACTATGGGGCATCTCTCATTGCCCTTATGAGGTGATGGGGATGGAGGGCTCTACCCCAAGGGGTCTGGCTTCTCCGAGGTCCCGGCTTGCCATCTTTGCTATCAAGTACCATTAGGGCTGAAACTGAGATATCTGTATTGTTTTAGGTGAAGATTTTGCACTGGTCTTTTAAAAAAAAAAACTTTTTTAGTTAGTCTATAAAATAATGGGTCTCATTCTGACATTTTCATACATATATATTTTGTACCTTGCTCATACTTACCCCTCGCTACCTGATCCCATCTCATTAATCCATTTTCTCTTGTTCAAATATTTTCAAATATCCCCCCATTTTCTTTCACGCTATTTATCATCTACCTACCTACCTACCTACCTACCTATCTGATGAAATCCAACTTTTCAGACACGGTTATGAAGTCTGAGTATCTTATGTGTCTGAAATCAATACTATACACAAATGGGCCAGTCTGTTCCCTTGGAATTTCTACTCAGGTATACTCCAGATCCTTCTGGAGGTGAACATGTGCAGTCGGAGCACCCACATTCTCTCTTCCTGACTTGTAGGACATCCCAGAACCACTGGGCCGTCTATAACCTCACGAAACGAACGGTGGTTTCTACACGAAGCGGAACTTTGGACTGCAGCTGTTTCATAGCTGGTTACGTTTTTTGTACGCATAGAAAGCACTGTATGTGAGCTTAGGCTTTTTTAAAAGGTGAGATTTGAGTACTTAGCGGGGTGTTTGGCACATATGTATTTCTTTTCTTCTACACTTCTCTCTCTAGTCTGGATCCAAGCTGCAGAATGGCTTATAAGTCAGACCACCATGTCTATTTCTGAATCCTACCAGAAAAAAAAAAAAAAAAGAGCGCATCTGTTGCCTTCACCTGGGTACCGTGAGAGTGTCTGTGGCATCAGTGCTCAAGAGGATCGTTTTTAGTGAACACATTTTTTTTCTCGTCTTGGTGTTCTTCTGTGGACCCTTCTCTAGCTGCTCCATACTCATGGATGTGGATCCTGGAGATGGTGTGGGGTTTGAGTTCGCATCTCTCCTCCCCGTGGGCAGTCTCCTTCGCTACCTTTCCCTTTTCCTGGGAAAGGGTTTGAGGTTACATAGTTAGAATTCATAGCAAGCATCTGGAGGGGCACTTTAGGAAGCCCTGATCCCTAGGATCCAGTGGGGTCTCAGGCTAGATCTTTCGGTCTCAGCCCTCTTGGTTCTTTCTCCATGCAGAAGCTTTCTTCCAGTGATTTCTGTGCCTCAGCCGTCTTCGCAGACAAACTGCGCACATTCCAGACGAGGGGCAGTGGTTCCCTCCAAGGTAACTAGCTTCATTACAGAGTGCTGCTAATCAAAGTCAAAAGAGCCCTAACTGTCACGTATCTCTGTCTTCTGCTGGATCCTACCTTCCCATCTCCAAATCACAACCAAACAATGGCCAAATGCAATGGCCACTAGTTACCCCGTATACATAGTTGTTCAAAGAGAAAGTATTGCTATTGAAAAGACCATGAAAGTTATTGCTCACTCAATGGCGTACCCATTTCTGGACAGTAAATATCTATATCCACCCCCTCCCTCTCCAGAAGGTAAGGAAATGATCATCGTAGCTTTTCTTTTTTGCCTATTAACAGCTTATTGGTCACTTCTCCTGAAATATTATGTTTAACTATGATTTTTGACATCACTAAAGTATGCCATCACTAAACATGCCACGTAATACGAAAGCATTATTTACTTGAACTAATGTTTCATATAAAACAGCGTCCGTCCAGCCAAGCTTTTGAAGGAATGCTATTTGTAATGCAAGACATATACTTGCATCAGCATCCTTTATAAACTCCAAGTACCCGCTTTTTTTTTTTTTTTGAAGATTTATTTTTATTATCTTTTTATGTATGTGTGTGTGTTGGGGGAGGAGGGAGATGTGCTCATGAATGCAGGCACCTCTTGCAAGGCCAGAAGGGCGTATTGGATCTCCTGGAGCTGTAGTTACAGGCAGTTGTGAGCCACCCAGCGTGGGTGCTGGGAACTGAACTTGAGTCCTCTGGAAGAGCAGCCAGTGCTCTTAAACACTTAGCCATCTCTCCAGACTCCCTGCTTCAACTTTCTGCAGTTGAGACCCACCCCTACCCTGTGAGACAGATTGCCATCCCTTTAAGAAGTGAAGACACTGCCCAATAGAGCCAGGGATCTGCTCGAGGTCACACAGTTGGTTAGTCAATAGTAGAGGTGAGGTCTAGCCTCTGGTTTGTCAGGCCTTTGTGTCTCCCCACCAACCAACTCGTCCCCTGAAGGGACACGAGAATCTGAGACCAAAGTGTGTGCGCGACACACTTGGTTTGACTCTTTGTACAATCCATAGCCAGAATAGGTCTCTGTCTCGTCCCCAGACAATTATGGCAAACTACACTGTCAGGCCACGGTGTGCGAATGGCAGGTGATAGCTGAGAAAGGAGCATGAATTTGCTAGTTATTGGCTGCTTTGAGGGGTGGATGGTGGTAGAGTTGAATATGGATTAAACCATTTTCCAGAAGGTCCTAGAACTTGGCTTAGTGATGTCTTCTGACTTCAAATGAGTGTTTTAAAAGACTCAGTTCCATCTCTTTGTTTAGAGGGTTTTTTGGAAGCTGTGTGTGTGAGGCAAAGAATACCCAGGTACAGAGTCTCTGGAGCAGAATGGGCCAAAGGATCCAGACACTGGTACGTCTGCAGGTCTGCAATGATGTGGGTCTTGATCAAGAAACAAGTTTAGCTGTACCAAGGGCATCATGGACATCGTTATGAATGATGATATAATGTTCAACATTATGAATTTATCGGAAAGGCCATACACCATGGTTTATTATGTTAGAATTTACTTTTCTAAGTCAAACACCAGGAAACTTCTTAGAAATCCTCCAAAACAGTTTCCAAATCAAAATAGCCAGTAAGCGTCTTGCCTACTTCAACCTGTGCCATCCTTGGGGCATTTTGACGTTGCTCTCTTACATAGATGTTATGCGGAAACACAAAACCTTGTCATGCTTTTGACAATAGTGGAGGATTCGTGTGGTAGTGGTGTCTGTATTATGCCTTCTAATTATTACCAGTAATAAAAACAGCACTAAATGGGACTTGATAAAGATAGCTTGGAACAGACCGGCAGATATTTAATGGTCATTATTGACATTTCCCACCAAATTTCCCAAGGCTGACATTTCCCTTTGCAAGACAATGTTTGGTGGCCAGGTGGGAGGGCAAGCATTGTCTTCGTAATGCTTCTTTACGCCGCCTACACCAGACAGCCAGCTTTCTTTCTAATGGCTTTGCTATGTGCCCACTCATTAGATGGAACACGTACTCTCCCAGAATGCCCTCTTCTCCTGAGTTTTCTGTTGTAGCAGGCCGCAGGAGGTTGTTCTTGGGGTTAGAACAAGAGGGAGGGTTAGAGGGTTGGAAAAGGGGAGAGTAAGGAATTTTGTAGTATCTACACGTTGCTTCTCGGCAAGTGCTCTGTCATTGACCAGACTCAATCCTTACACAGCATCTCTAATCTGTTAATCCCCCGTCTTGACCTGGGACAACATCTCTACTCGGTGTGACTCCCCGTTTCCCCGCAACCCTTCCCTGTTTTCTCCGAGGCCCCCATTAGGTCTGTCTGTGTTCAGTTTCTCACGCAGAAAAGAACCCCGGCTTTGACAGGCTATCCACCCCACCCCCCTTCATCCCCAGAAAACCCTCAGCATGTAACCTTGTCTTCTGGCAGCTGAGATGTCAGAGTGTGAGGAAAAAAGGAAACCAGCCCAGATCCCTCCACCATGATCCCACCCTAGAGCTTGGGACTCAAGTGGGTGGCAGAGGGGAGGTGCTCCTCAGCTCCCTGTTCCTTAAGCCACATGTATCCTTCTCAAACTCTCCATCTCCAAACTCGCAACTCCCAAGCCAGGGTCTGGGGGATCCATTTGCAATTAAAACACATTGCACAGCTAAATTAAGAATGGCTACCTTCCACCATGTCCTCAGTACCGCATCTAACTGTGAGCGGGCCCTCTGATGGAGGTGGCTAGCCCATAGTCCCTACAAGGCTTTGGCTTGCTGGCCACTCCATATGGTTAAATAAACATTTCTGTGCTCTAGAAGTCAAAGGAAGCAGAGATAGGATTGACATCCTGTCCTGAAGCTTGAGAAATGTCCACAGCTACAATTTCCCTGCAATTGGGAGACCACCTCATCCGTGGGAGAACTCCAACTACGAAGGCTATTGTCAAATAACATGCATATCAAGGTCAGACTGGGTAGTGGCGATCTTTGCAGCACATGGACGGGGGCAACTCGGGACCAGATTTGGATGCAGCTTCTAAGAAGTAGCAGGAGGTTGAGGACAGAAAAATTGATGAAGATGTAGTTGAAGACAACATAAACCAAGTGTAGCCGCCCCAGGTCTCGTCCTCAGAGTTTTAAAAGAAGGAATTTGACGGAAGTCTTTGCAAAGGAAATAGCTGAATCCATGAATCTTTCTTCCGTGGACGTGGCGCCTAGGACCCTTCCCCGTTTGTTTTTTATTTGATTTCTTTTTTAGATAAGCCAAAGCTATTGCCTAGTGCTAAGACATCTGAGAACCCACTAACACACTGCTGCTTTAGCCTAGGCGCAAACGGAGGTCCCCCGGAGGACCAGGAGAGACGGGCTTGCACAGAAGATGGAACTCAAGAAACTAGCTTTCAAACTAATAGTGGCGGAGTTCGGATGGCTCCTGTGGCCATGCGTCCACCAGCGTGTGACCTAGGGACTTGAGAGTTTTATGAAATGGGTGTACAATAGCTCTGCCCAGGATTCGGGGGCGGGGGGAGGAAGGACTTCCATCTGGATGCTGGATTTACTGGATCGGACTTGTTGTCAGAAAGGCTTGTTTCAACAGCCTAGGAGGGCAAAGACAAGATTTGGTCAGATCACAGCCTCTACTGTGGCAGCAATAGGAGCTGGAGGAGATGACTTCGTCCCCGTGCCTCTCCTAAAAGCATTAAAACTCACGGAGAATGCTCTTTTTAAGATGTGAGGGACCTTGGTTGAGAAAGAAGGTTGCTCCAACTCTTCAATGAACTGGCTGTTGGGTTACACCTTAGGTCCCTCTCAGGTCCTCGAGGCTGCCCTCTACTGGTAACCATTGGGTGAGAGAAGGCAGGAGGAGATCAGGAGGTTCGGCCTACTGTTTTAAAAAAAAAAAGTGTGGCCTCTGAGTTCGCATCTTAGTTCAGTGACTGTAAATACAGCAGAGTCGCGGGTCATCTCTTCCGGTTAAAAAAATATGAGGAAGAGTCCCCCTCCCCCACCCACACCCTCACCCACACACACAAGGTTTGTCTGCTTTATGCTGCAGACAGGCTCCTTGCTTTTGTGTGTGTGTGTGTGTGTGTCTGGATACGCCTGGTTACTCAGTGTGTTCTCAGCATCCAGTGATCCAAGGCTGAGAAAGAGGTTCAAGGGCAGACAGGCTCTCCGACGACCTGGGCAGCTGCTGTGACACTAGCAGGCAGGCAGCGTGGACCGCTCCTGCAGGGAACCAAAAACTACACCTCCACTAGCTGGCTGAGCTTGGATTTTTTTCTCTTTTTTTTAAATGGCAAATGAAGTCTTGAGAATGCGTCGTCAAGACTTACAGAAGTCGATAAGCAGCAAGCTGCTCAAGGATCCTGCACGGGGAGCCTCAGCATGGGCGGCCTCCTGCCCACGCCCACCTCTGCTTCAAAGGCCTGTGGTACCTAAGCTTTTCTAACTTCTCAGGAAGAGCTAGCTCTTCCCAACGCAAAGAACTTGGAGCGGAAAGTAAACGGGCGGGCGCCGCTGCTGCTGCGGGGTGTCTGCTGCAACTTGCAAAGGGTCACACAACAAGAAACCATCCCACTCTTCCCAGCTTTTCCCCTGAATAACAATTGGTCAACGATACCGGAAAATACGTAAAATACCAAAATGAACAAACAAACAAGCCAACCCCTCCCCCCAGTTTTAACAAGTAGAGATGAATTCTTAAACCTGTTCCTAGTCCTTCCTGGAAAGCCAGGCTGAAATCTCTTCCCTTGATGCAGATGGCAAAGAAGAGGCCTGTACCCGACGCGTCCGCAGGGCGCTCTGTTTGATGTCCATAAAGTAAAGCTCTCTGGACTGCATATCAGTGTTGAAAACTGGTACAAACCAGCTTAACTGCCCAACCTCAGACTGGAGGTGAAGGAAAATTTGTTTAAAACTCTACTGTTTGTCCCCAACTACCAGAATATGTACCAACTAGGCACGCATGTTTGTTAGATGGGCTCCGAGAGGCTGGTTGAAAACCTTTGTAGGTTGAAAAAACTTTGTAGTTAAAAAAAAAATAAAGACAAGAATTGTGCAGTGTTGGGAAAAATTCCGGAAGATTCTATCCACGTCTAACGTTAAAATGGAAATGTATTTCTCGATTATCTTGTTTATGACTCCCGAATGGCTTGAGAGGGGGGGCTCACTTATCTCATTTTTACTAACACACAGTGGGGTTTTCTTGGATCAAGTTTAAGAGCAGAATAGTCTAGAATTCAGACTAAAGTGTGGTTCAGACTGAGATCCTCAGAACAAGCACCTGTACAGAATCTTAGCTGCCGTGTGTGTCGTTTCTTCAAATGACACCAGTTTTTCTTCTTTCCTTTCTTTGTTAGCGTTTACTGAGCAGGAACGTTGGTGTCTGTATTTTCAATGTACTTTCACCATACATTTTGATGCTTGGAGTGTCCCACATTTGACTGCTTGCAGGGCAGGGGCATTGGATTTCATAGTGTGTCCCGCTGACAGGACCCATCAGCAGCTGGGGGCTTCCATGCTTTCTGGAGCAAAGTTGACCTCTCCACTTCAGGCCCCACACCAAGCACCTGTCAGGTCCCAGTTAGCGGCAGAATGGAAGAGTGGTGATCTGAAGACCCAGGTCTCAGCATGGACAGGATAATACAGGACATGTGATCACCAGTGACACACGCTGCCCCAAATCTCAAGCACAAGTTTGATAAAAGATTTTAGGACAAAATTCCATCTTAATGGAGATGCAGGAAGCAACAAGGGAGAAGGGGATGATCCGGAGATCAAAGTAGCAGACATTGTTCCAGTCGCCTGGCTACACACGCACAAACACACATACACACAAACACACACACATACGGGTACTGCTGTGCCTTTTAAAAAGACATAAGAGACTAAACAAAAGCAAAGTGCTATCATTATTTCAATCCAATGTGTGTGTGTGTGTTTTAAGTAACTGCAAAATTCTAGAGTCTACTAGGGAAATTGTAGCATGGGCTAATTATAATTAATAGATGATATTTTTTAAGTCCTAACAGAGGCATTGTCACAGCTCGGATACGTTTCCACAATACATGTTAAGTGTTCAAGCGTAGTGTAATGGTGTCTACCTTATATTGATAATAGTCTGACAGCAATAAAACCCCAAATAAAAGCTTGTACAGCTGTCTAAATATATGGTACCTATTTATGAAGCAGATATGGCAGACTCTTACTGCTGAGCCACTTAATCCAGGTGCCAGGTACGTTTTATGTTCTAGATGCTTTAAAATTTTCATTAGGAAAGAAAGTTACAAAAGGAGGGTGGCAGGGGACCCCCCCCCCCCGGCTTTAGGAAGCTTTCTGTCCCTGAGAGCTGGAAGCCAATATTTCTCCCCAGGATCTGGGATCTCCCTTCCCAGAACTTCCAAGTCAGAAGCATGAGTGACAACCCTCCTTCCCTCTGTGCCAGCACGCACCACATTTTTCTAGTCCTTCTAAATCATGAACTCGTCCATGTCTTTAGTCGTAGTCCGGGCCTGCTTGGCGTAGGTCAGAAGTTGGAAGTTGGAAGGACAGCCCGCTCCCTGACTGCCGTCGTTCATGATCATCTTCTCCCACCAGGTCAGTGTTGGGAGTAATCTCTCTGAAGTACACTTTCCATCCCACTGCCGAGAGGGTAAAGTCCAAGCCCCTATCGTAGCGTACGGCGCCCTGCTGCGTGCCGCGTCACCCCGCCCTGGGTCAGCGGTGTGTATCTTCTCACCTGTGTCTGCCAGTTTGGGGCATCTCTTCTCCCCGATGCTTCCTCATGAGCATTGGGATATGTCTAAACTCAGGAAGTAAGCCGACGTGTGTACAAACAGTACCTGGCACATTATAAGCACTCAGTAAGTATTAACTGCTAACTAGAATAGTTTCCACTTTCTCACACTGCAAGTGAGGTCTTTGAAGTGTCTCGTGGCAGGCTGTTTGAATTCCACCCCGACCCTCCCCAGTGAGGTAAATGGCAATTCTTATCTATTCCTTCCCTGCCTCCCCTCTCCCCTCCTCCTATTTCCTTCCTTCCACGTCTAGTTTAGTGCCAAATGTGTACTATCATCTCCATTTTACAGCTGTGAAACCGAGTTGTAGAGTGGCGTGTTCATGCGCACGGAGCGAGCTTACCTGCGGCTGCTGAAACACATGTCCAACTGTAAGTCAGTGCATGTGTGTTATTATCCATAGCAGGTTCCCTCCCGGCTGCTATTAGTTCCCAGCAAGTATTTGTGAACTGAATGAATGAACGAATGAGTGTGAATGCATTAGATGCGGGGAGAATGAGTATGGACATAATGAACTTAGGTGTGGGTAGAGAGGTCTTTCAGCGCCTCCAGCAGAGGTATTTGGGTTGAGGCAGCCGCAGCCGACCAGTGCACGAAGGCTTCCCTGAGGATATGCGCACTAAGGGTCTTTCAGTGAGTCTTGTATTTTGCCAAGCGTTCACGTTAGTCATGGCAGCCTGGACTCAAATCCTCATTCTTGTTTCCTCCCACGCGGGAATAATCAGTGTATTTATTTGGGGGGGGCTCCTTTTGTCCTCTGTAATTCCTCAGTGTTCAAGATCGGGCCTCTAAATCCTCTTAGGGCTTTAGCTCTTCTGAGCAAAGGCTTGAGGTAAGCAGCGGCCAGAGGCTCCTTCCCCCTGCCATTGTCACCTTCTTCTTTGCTGCCTCTGCTGGGAGTTTTCATTTTGAAACGCGTTCTTCTGGATGCTACTCAGAAGAAAAGCCTGCCCGTTCCCGTTTTTGGTAGCAGACAGGAGGAAATCTTGCTCCCTCAGAGAGGCTCTCCGCCTCTGTCCCACCTGAAGTTCCTCCGGTGCTCGTGGCTGTCATAGTAGCCGACCCTGTGACCACAGGAACATCTACATCCTTACAGAGTCTCACAGCTGTGAGTTTTCAACCCTTTGCCATCAGAAGGCAAGCTCTACTGGGGGCGGGGGCGGGGGCGGGGGCGCTAGATGGAACCCGTCCAGTACAGGCGTGGGTCCTGAAGTTTCTCAATGTGTGCTTGTTGAATGCGTGAAATGGGGTGGCAAGAGAAAGAGAAGACATGATACGGGAGATGGCTAAGATGGGGAAACCACATGCCACCACTGGCTCTCCAAGGTGCCAGACTTCAGCCAGGGCCTTGTACTTCACCATCTTCTGCCCTGTCTCGTTACTGGTCTGTAGAAGCTGAGGGTTTAATAATGCTCCCTTTCTCACTCATTTCTTTTACTTGTCTTTATTGAGTTTGACTCTATTCAAAACGATATTCTGGGAGCTGGGGGTCCCTGTGTGGTTTGCAGAAGAGAGAAAAATTGCCAGACCGTCTTCTAACTTGATGTTGATTCCGGCAAAGTCCGCAGCATCCACAAGACGGCTCCTTTCCTCTGGCCACAGAAAGGCTGTATTTATAAAGTGGTGACTGCTGCCTGAAGCCCACACTCAGTTCCCAAGGAGCCACACTCAACCTGTTGATGAGCGGGTGAAAAGTTTCACTAAATTTAAAAAGATGCTGTGCTAATGAGGCTGGCTACATTTTAAATGAGGCTAGTAGCTTTTTTTTTTTTTTTTTCGTTTGTTTTTTAATTCTCTTGCGTTAGAAGTAATTAATGTTTCAAATGTGAACACAGGTCAACAGCTTCTGTTTTTTCATGCATGAACTTTTTCTTTCTTAACACTTCTAAGAAATCAGTCATCAGTGCAAAATGATACCCTGATCTGTGGTCTGTATCAAACAAGAGCAGGCACTGACTTGAAAATGATAGTCACCGTGTGCTGTTCAGAACAGCGTGCCCGGAATGTCCATCAGGATCAGTCACGTGATGAGCTGTTTCATGGTAGTATTTACAGCTACCACCACCCCGCCTCCTCCGTCTGAACCCCCAACTGTGCTGTCTCACCACAGCCACCTCCCTTTACACCTCTGTCTTCTGCCCGTAGGCTCCCTCCCCTCAAATCCATCCTTTGCCAGCACGGCCTTCCCCGACACCCTCCTCTCGCGATGCCCCACACCCTTGTAAACACGCCATTAAACATTCACAAGCCCCCACCGCCACCCAGCACATCTGGAATTCAAGCTGAATGGGGATTTTGGAATCTTCTTTTCTTGGTCAGTGGCAGCTGGATTCATTTCAACACATCCGAGACCGGAGTCTAAGTCCGATTTCAGTGTGAGAAAGCAATGGGTCATAGGCTTCAGTAACAAAGGTGCACAGTTCAGTCACGCGATGCATGCATGCCTTTCAAAATGAAAGCGTGCTCACATGAAGGGGGTTAACAAAAATATGGAACCTGTGCGCCCCTCAACTTAGAGAAAGGACCCTTGGTCCTTTAAGTTTCAATTGTAGGGACCTTAAACCCTAACCCTTCTAAAACTACAAGGAAGCATGTCTGGGAAGAGTGCTGCTAAACCCATGAGGCCCAAAGACACGCTGGGCTGGACCTTCGACGGAGGCACCGTCCCTTTACCCTCAACCGGTGCTTGCAGGTGCCAGAGCCTTGCATGTCTTTCTCCGCTGACCCACAGCACCCTCCCACCGTCCCGCACCGACCTCTGTGTCATTCAGTCCCCGACAGCCAGGCCCTCACCATCCATCCCCCCGCTTGTGGCTCTGACCCCAGGAAGCATCGCCAGAGCTGGGTGCTCTCAGAGCTGGGTGCTCCGCTCGCTTCCGCCCTCTCGCTTCCGCTGCCCCCGCCCCCAACTCACTTTCTCCTTAAAGACAAGGTGCGACACTGACACTGAACAAAAGCTCACTAAAAGGGTGTCGTTCGTTAGCCGTGATGTGTGTTTGCTTTCCAAACCATCACCGGACACAGGAGGAAGAACTAGTCTCCCCTGATTTCTTCGTACCTCTGCAGGCAGTCTTCCCCTCACAGTTCTTGAGGCCCCCCCCCCTCCAGGCAGGTAACCCCCACCCGCTTTCTGTCACTACAGATTGATTGGCCTGGCCTGTGGTTTTATGAAACTGTGATTATATCATACGCTCCCATTTGTCTGCTTTCACTTAGCATACCGCTCTCAGCGTATGTCAGTCGCTACCCACGGAATGAAGTTCGCTGTATTTGATACACGTGCGCCTTGTGCGTTGACTGCGGTCATCGACACCTCCATGCTTCCCTGCACCCCCCCCCGCCCCCGCCCTCTTCCCAGGCCCCCGACATTTCCTCTCTCTTTCGTTTCTGTATATTAGGTGAAGCACATGCTGCTTGCCCTTGTGTGTGTGGTTAATTTGCTTCCTACGGTGCCCTCCAGTTCTCGTTCTTTCCCGGTACAGAACGCATCCTTTACTTTCCATCTCCAGCTTAGCGCTCCCCCGGAAGTCTTTCTTAGTTTTCTACCCTAGGTCATCTGCATCTCTCATTACATCCCAGACCTCTTCCGTCCCGTGCTTATGTCTGTTCTCACGCTTGTCCACGTCGTGAGGGCACAGGCTTTGCTTTATTCATCTGCCCAAGTATTTGTTGAATGGATAAACTGCTAGATGCTACGAAGGACAGAAGTTCTGGGTTCAGTGGATCATGAAAACCTTGTGAGGAGCCAAGGTGCTGGCTCTGAACAGGCAGGGCGATGGGACAACGGGACTCTCTCTGATTACAGTTTGGTTGGTCCAAGTTTCCATTCTCCTGGGGTAGACCAGAGTTCAGTGAGACAGCCTTAGACCTGCGGACATCCTAGAACATGGTGGAGACATATCAAATGCCAGGCTCATGGGGTGAGCAGAGGGAATGAAGTTGTCAGGAATAGCAGAGAGCTGAGCGTTCACCGTGAGGTCTACCTACAGTGCCTGCAGTCTGTGTTGGGTTGAGGACCAAGGTCTTGGGAGACTGTGGGGACACACAATCCCTGTGAGGACCACATGGAGGACAGTCTTTTCTCATCACTTACGACTTAAGGGACCGCTATCCAATATACTCCAGGCGGTCCATGCCGTGGGGGTGAAATCGACACAGGTCTAGAAACCAAAATGAAGTTAGTGCTGTGTCATCCCTGGGTCTGAAGGAGAAGGGCGGATATGGAAAACTTTGGAAACAGTTCAAAGGGCGTGGCTCTGTAAGGAAGGAGCCCAGCGTAGCTCCAGGGTGAGCAGAGCACTGCTTAGTTCTCAGTTCCCTGTGGCTCGCTTCTGAACCTAGAGCATGCGTGTTTCTCCGAAGCGTTTCGTAGACTCTAAAGAGATCCTTGCGGCTGTGGCTGTGTTCCCGTAAAGCTGAAAATCTTCCAGGACTGGTGTGGCCCGGATCCCTCCAGAAGCCTCCAGCTGCCATCACCTGTCTTGGGAATGCTGTCCCTTTTGGTAGGTTTGTCCCCATTCCAGCTAACTCGAGTGAGCAGTAGAAGATAAACGAAATAAATACATAAAACCTCTTGCTGGGTGTTCAGCGAGGCGGCCTCCAGCCACCTTGATCTCTACTAAGACTCGTGCAACCCCAGAAGAGAGAAGTGTTGAAGGGTGCCACCCAGAGCTCATGGCTCCAGCCTCCAGCTGGAGGGGCTCCTCTGGGAACGGAAATCGGTTTTTCATTCCTCAAGACTTCCATTTCCTAGACCTTTATATCTCCTGGTCGGCTCCCCAGCCTCCAGCTGGCTGCTCACCGCTGTGAGCACTTCAGGCTCTTTGTGCTCTGCACAGTGCCCACCCTTCCAGCACGCCTGCTCTCAGCCCTTTGTGTCCTTTACCCTATATGTTTGGAGGTTGGCAGTCTCGTGCATAGCATGGAGTCAGCTACCATCTGTAGGTTGATGGCTCCCAAATGTTTGCTCCCTTTACTTTATTATTATATTTATTATTAGATTCCTGCTCTGGATTCCTAGCTAGCAGAACTACCCAAGTGTTCCCAGGCACCTCATATTCCACACCCCCACACCTCCCTCTTTCTCATCACCAGCAGCCTCGCCTTTCTTGGATGGCGCCCCACGGAGTGTGCTGGTCTGGAGGTGCTGCCAGTAGATTCCTCGGAACTCTTCGCTCTCTTTTAGTCAAGTATTAAATGGCAAGTTCTCTTGTTTTGGACTCTCGGATTTCTCTGAAATCTGTCTCTTCTTCCTCAGGAGAGTCTCATGCCCTAGACAGGGAAGCGGCTTTCTTTATGGCTTCTGTGACTCTTTCACCTGCTTTTCTTCTTAGAGGCGAGAGAAACGGGGGTGGTAGGGGGACTGCTGTTGTTTTCCAGCATTCAAAGAAAGAGGTGTCTGCTGACCACCTGGCAGCCTTTACTCAGCCCAGTCCAGGCTTATGAGCACAGCTGGGTCCTTTTGATTACTTGCTCTAAGGCAGGGTGGTAGGCTGGGCATCAGGTATGCAAAGCTGTGACCCACCAGGATCTGGGTCTCTTGTTCCCGCTGATGACCAGAGTATCTACCATTGTCCTCTGCAACTTACACCTCCGAGTAACAGACTCTTCCTTTCAGAGCTCCATGTCCCTCCTTGGGGTTTGGGAACATGCATCTGCCTTACCCCTACCTAGATCCTGTGGGGATGCAGGGGAGAGGCAGCTAAGGAGGCCCTCCTCGGCATCGCCCGCCTCTGCTCTTCCATACTATGGGCGGCCACACGCTAAACGTGAAAATATAAGCCCTCAGGAAAATCAGCTCTCAACTACACTGGCCTCTCTCCCACTGTTCCATTAACCCTCCAACTGAAGAGCTATCTTCAGCACTGATTTCCTTACTGCTCTTCCCTCCTGAGGCTCATGGTTTGTACAATGGTAGATGCACACATGAAACACATGTCTGTCTCAGGGTCACAGATCCCAGAAATCTTTTTCAAACGTAAAGCTCACTTCATCTTGTAAACTCTCCATCCGAGAGGGTGATGGAAAAATCCCAACCAAATCAGGAATTCTTATCGTCTTCCTTGGCATCTTGGCTCAGGCTTAGGGGCTCTACAGAAGAGCCAGCGAAGCCCACAGGTTGTCCGCATCCGTACGGTGTCCACTGTGGTGCCCATTGTTGCATTGGCCCACAGCTGGATGTCCTAGGGTACCGCAGGTATGTGTCTCTGGGTCCCACCACACAGTGACCTCTCGGTTCCATCCATTGACGGTGTCTAAGGCACACAAGCACAGGAGTACCAGCTTTCAGTTTTGAGCCAATCTGAGCAGTGTGGAAGGTCCTGAGGTTGTTTAAAGACTTTTTTTTTTTTTTAATGGCTATTTTGCTATTCGTCTATCCGGCTTTCTGTTTCTTTCTTTTCCTTCTCTAGGGATTTCTCCGGGAAGTAAAACCTTCTGGTCCTCACCAACATCACTGGACTTGACCGACCCTCACAGTCTCCTCCCCTCATCCGACCCCAGCAGGAGAGGTCTTTTGTTATCACAGGGTGGGAGCAGCAATGGAGCAGGGCACCTGACTCCAGCACATCACATTTACTCCCGAATCTCCTAAGCTAAAGGTTGCTGAAAGTCCTAGAAAATCTTTAGGCTTTTGAAATTCAAGAGGCACGGCATCTTTCCTATTTTTTTTTGCCCCTGTCGCCAGCTCTTCTCGACTCTCTTTGCCCAGGGCTTTGGAGACAGGCTTTAAAATGCTACAGCTGGGAAATCAAGAGCTGGCTCGTGACAACCTCACAGGGTCCTTTGCTGTGGCTGCCTGTCTCCACTGTCTTGCTAAGTGAGGGGTCTGCACAGCCACAGCTCCGATGGCGAGGCTGAGTCAGAACTACCTGACCCCAATCTGAGGAGAACGTGCCAGGATCCGATGAGAGAGCTGGGGTTGGGGTTTTTATGCGTGGTGATTCTCTAATATGGAATGGCCTCCGAGGTATCATCCTCAGTGAGCGAGGACAGAGCGGTGGGAGACAGCAGGTGCCCTCCTCACCTGGGAGAAGCCGCTCTGGAATCTACGTACCTCAGAGAGGAAAATAGTTGTGTAATGGGTCTTCGCTTGGGGCAGCAGGTCCCTATCTGTCTCAAGAAGTCCCTGCAATTTCTCATGGATTTAAACTCACGGTGATATGGCTGAAAGTAAATAGGGTGAAGGTCAAAGAGGAGAAAGCACGGCTTCTCCCCAGAGCTGGGTTGAGAAGCCTGCGGAGGATGGCCACTTTTCCTCAGAACACCGTCCCTCCCCTCCATTGCTCCCCTTCTTCTTGTCTCCGGGCGCAGCTCCCTCCTGCTGCTGGCCAGCATTCACTGAGTGCACACTCTGTGTCAGGCACTGCCAGGCCTCACTTGAGTTAACCCATTTAATCTTCACAACAACTCTATGAGGTAGGTCTAGTCAGAACCTCCCCCCCCTTTGCGATTCCTCGGGGTTCGTCTGAGGGGCACGAGTGGCCCAGGATGGGGGGCAGAGCTGTGATCACCTCTGTGGCAACTTCAGTGACTTTTCTTGTGGACACGGAGGCCGGAGAGGTTTCCCCTGCAGCCTATCCCTGAGACTTGGATTTGGAGAAACCGAGCTACAAGTCCTGTCAACAAAACGTTTAGACAACAGCAAACTCATATTGCTTCCCTTTTCCTGAAAAAAAAATCAAGCTCTTCCATATCCCACTGGATGCCAGCCCAAAGCGCTGACTTCCATTTTGGAGATCTCGTTATTTTACGGTGACTCCAGGCCATTTTGTAACTTACTCCGTAATATAACCGTGTCTGTACCTCCACAGTGTTGACAGGTGGCAACCACAGGAGGGAGTCGATTGGGTTCAGGGCTATCAAGAAATAACATCTACTTCTCTGAAGGTTAAAGAAGAAAACTGGGCAAGTAGGGCAGACAGAAGAGAGAACAGCTACTCCCTCCAGCGACAGGTGGGGGCAGGCCTCATTTTCAGGATCTCAGTATAAGCTTCTGGCAACAAATTCACAGCCCTTGAACACGATTTTCTTCCCTTAAGAGAGACCGTGGGTCGGTCGTGTTGAGGTGCTGGGGACCTTTCCCTGAGCTGGGAGCATGTCGTTATGGTGAGTTACGTGAGATACAGCATGAGCGGCTCGTGGGACCCACGCTGGCCCGAAGACCCCACTCACTGGCCACACTTGTCTTTCCCCAGCCCTCTCACCCCCACTTCCTGATTCTGTGAATACCAACAAGGATCCCCAGGATTCCTTTGGAAGCACATTAGGGGCATAATACCGCAGATTAAGAAAAAAATTAACAAACACTTTCAGAAAATATATACACTCTCTCTCTTATGGCCTAGTTATGTCTGACCCTCCCTTCTGCCTCTTTGTTTCCAGGCCTGAGCACCAATCCTTGCTTTTTCCAGAAGCCTGGAAGATTGCCTGATAGTACCAGGGTTATGTGCATAAGGGATACTGCCGGGTAGCGGTTCCCACAGCGCCCATGGATTTAGCTCAAGGACAGAGTTGTCCGTGCCACTCATGTTCCTTGTATCCAGGGCCCTCACCACCTTTCACGACTAGTTCACTCTTGCCTCTAAGAGCAGAATGGCTCAGCCTCTTTCAGCCCACGTGCACAAAAGGAATCACATTTTCAGAATGGGAGAAACCGAATCACATCAACTGTTAATCTCCAAGGCCCTCAGACTCATTGTCTGTCCAAGTTACTGCTTCTCACTGACAGGTGGACAGTCACACAGGGACTTCAAGTGTTGGCAGGTATACCTCATGTGGAGACAGAAGGCCACCCAGGGACGAGGGAGTCAACTCTATATTCACATATCGGTGCACGCTTCAACCAAAATGAAAGCCACCCGGAGCCCTCCTTACTCTCCCAGCTAAAATATATCTTAGGCAGGGAACCCAGCACCTGTTTTCACCCTATCCAATCCTATAGAAACAGTTAGGTGAACCTGACATACACTTTGCCTGCTTTTATGGTCATAGTTGGCCAGCAGCTCCGGCCAGTGCATTTTTTTAAAGCATGCCTTCCAGCCGGCCTTGTGCTCCCAGTCTCAACGAGATGACCTTTCTCTGGATTCATCTCCGGGGAGTTATGGGTCCCTGTAGGCATCCAAGTCAGCAGTGAACTGGCTCAGAAGGCCCTGCGAGCGCTGCTGCAGAGGGCAGGCTCAGGACCTCCAAGGCCCCGCGGTCTCAGACCTTAAGTCCCGCCTCTCAAGGCTCCAGGACACACGCAGGGTGGCTGGCCTTTGCCTGCTGACACATTTTTTTCCATCCGCGGGCCGGGCACAGCACGATCTCCCTCGTAGGACTGTTGTAGACCGTTTAGGACAAGAACAGAACGTTCTATGGCCTTCGCTTGAAGTTCTGTTACTCTAAGTCCTAAGATGCAAGGAAGGAGGAAGGGCCTTTCTTTTACACCCTTGTGTTCTCTCTTTTTCAAAACATGTTTAACATGTGAAATAAAGTGGAGTGCGGAGAAAACAGAGAGCACGAGTCCACAGAGCCAAGTGTGTGTGCGTGTGTGTGACACTAGTGCTCGTGTAATGACTGCTGAGGTCAAGGAAGGGACATTAGCGAGACCCGAGGAGGGAGTCACCGGTCGGCTCCACCTCCTCCGCCATGGTCCTCCAGCCCTTCCCTGCCTCACAAGAGGCCCTGGGATAAGAATAGGGCTTGCCTCTCTTCCACACAGCTTGTATGATCTGGCATGGCTCCTTTAAAGGACTTCCATCTGACAGTGTGCAACTTTCCAGTAGCGCAACGGACCTAGCGCTGGAGGGTCGAGAGACGCTCCCCCCCACCCCACCCCAACCCTGCCCACCATGTCCCACCCAGAAAGGGTCCTTGGGGCTGCTGCTTCTCCCCAGGACAGAAGGAGGACTGGCCATGCCGAGACTCCCTTCCCAATTCTGTCTATGTCTTCTGACTATTTTCTTTATTAATCCATTTGAATTCTTTTACTCCTCGTGCCTCTAAGCTCTTCCCCATAATCCCTCGCACTGCACTTGCAAAGCCATGCTGGTAATCTGTCTCTGGGCAGATTACATATGTTTCTACCTCACGTCCGGGAAGGACTCTTGTCCCTTCCTGGAAGAATGCTTCGGTTTGGTTTAGTTTCATTTCCGACTTGTTCTCGGATCATTATAAAATGGCCGGCTGGATTATTTAGGATAAACTTATCTTGAAAGGCCCTCCATGTCATTTGTGAATTGGCAGGGCAGGGAAGGAGGCAAAGGCCTGTCTGTCCCTGCCATCTGTAGCAAGGTTTTTGAGGCAGGGAAGGGGCACTGAGGCCATCTCTCTGAGCCACTCCAGCCCCCTGCCTAGTGTTTAGATCCATCAGCACTTCATCAATACACTGACATCAGCTCTAGGAGATCTCGAGCAGTTTGCAACTAGGAATGCTGCGTAAGTTCTGTTTGGATCATAACTGTTCTTTGAGGAGCCCCGTAAGCAGTTATCTTCTGGGCACCGCGTCACGAACCCCCCACTCCCTTGTCCCATCTGTAAAGGACGTTCTCCCGACTGGGTGCCCAACGACCCAGAAAGGGTCAAACGTCAAGAGGCAACCTCACCACCCAAAACTTCGCAACAGTCGGGAAGATGCAGCACATATAAACGTGAAAACCATGGTAAGGTTGGATATAAAAATGAAAATCAACGTCAAGTGGTCAGCTGGAGGAGGGCAGGAGCCCGTGGAGGAAGAACGGGGTAGAAAACACCACTGGCACCAGAAAGAGTGTTCTGTTAAAGAAACAGAAAGCTTGAGAAGAGCCTGTCTTTTTCCAGGAGCTGAGGAACAACTGAACATCCACACTGCTGTGCCCTGGGCACACCTATTGATCACCCGGAGAAGTCCACGTACACGAGGGTGTTTGCAAGGAGCCAAGCCTGGGGAATGCAGTCGATTCTTAGTGGATTGAATGTGAGTTACGTAAGAAGATCCTTTTGGTATTAAAGCAACTTGAAACCGAATCCAGGTCCTCGACTGGGTATTTTTTAAAGTAATGAAGCCAATGAAAATCTTAGATTGTAGCTATGTACGCAGACCAGGATTCCAGTAGTAGGAATACAAGCTACAGGGTGGAGAGATAGCACATCGGAATGCAGAGTTATCTTCCTGGGCAACTAGAGACGTGCAGCACTGCTTTTCCCAAGTGCTCATTGAAGCTGTCACATTTATCCCAAATCAAGACAGCCAACTGTTTCCCCACATTATCTTCTTACAAATTTAGGACATTCCACAACTAAGTGATCTCTTCGGTGAATTATGCATCTTGTCAACGTGACTGTGTCAACGTGATCCTTTGTTTAGCCGAGACCAAGCCAAATCAAACAGACAGACGAAGAGACCATACTTAGATCGTTATTGGACAGAGCCATCTCCCCGGGGGGACCTGGCCTGTAATTTAAAATTAGGTATTTTTTTCGTTACACCCACCACTCAGACTTGAGAGGGGAGGTGGTGCTCAAAAACAAAAGACAGTTTACACTGTGGTAGGAAATAGTTAATACTAAATTTATATAATATTTTTATATTTATTATAATATTTATCACAGTAATGTATTATAATGGAGACTCACCCAGTCCCACCCAAGGGCTTCATTCAGGCATGTGTTCATTCAGACACACACGAGCTTGTAACTTAGGAGGATGTGGAAGCAGAGGAGGAGTGCTGAAGTGCTGAAGATGGGGAGACCAGAGAGCGTACAGGCTGACTGGTCTCCAGCAGACTGGAGAGCAGAAGCGGTAACTGAAGACTGGGGTGAGCGGTGAGAAGCGGGGAAGGTTCACTGAATCCGGCAGGGACTTGTAAGCCAAAATGAGGAATTTGGACTTCATCCTAGGAGCAGTGGATGACCTGTGAGTGCTTTCAAGCAGGGAGCAACATGGTCAGGTTTGCAGTACAGATGGATTTTGAGCTGCTCCGTAGAGGGCAGGAGGAGCTGGGAAAGAATTTGGACAGCAAAGAAGGGGGTGTGGGGGAGGTGGCAGGAATCGTTCCCGTTCTTCAGTAGCTGTGGGTCTGGAAACCAAAGCCCTTTTCATAAGCCGTACCTGGCAGGTTTTGACTTTAGTATCAAAGCACCCTAGGCTCTTTCTGGAAGCCTTTCTGGTGGTTGTCTGAACAGATGCGTTCTAGGATGAAATTGTCACATGCATACCCTACTTTCCATACGTCTTTGAAGCAATAGGCTTTAATTAGGTTAAAGAGAGCAAACATTGCTATTTATGGATAACGGAGGGAAATGAATACCAACCTAACTCCCTAGGAACTGTCAGCGAGCCCCTGGTCTCCCATAAGGGAGTTGAACTTGTGACTCATTTTGGCTTTGGGAGAATTTGCCTTGCTCAACAGGAAGAACTTGGCCTAAGTAGGGTGGCTTGGACTTCCTTGTCCAATCTTGATTGGCAAGTTAACAGAGGATACTAGGAGAGCTCGCCCCAGGACAATGTTAACGATCTTCTTAGAATTGTAGAGATTGGGGTTGAAGGTTTTCCTCTGAGGAGATGAGAGCAGCCTTTGTTTGAAGGCCAAACCCTTCCTGCCTAACTTCGCAGCATACTGTCAGACTCCCCTGTGTGTTTGTGTTCTGAGGTCTCTCTACCCCTTGTGGTACATTTGCTTAGCTATCCCGGGAGTAGCTCTTCAGAGTGACCTTAAAATACCATCAGTATCTCCCTTTACTCTTTAAAGAGCATTCTCAATTACCCGTAATAAATCCCACTCGGCCTTTGTTCCTTGGGGAAATCACTAGAGAATTAGATAATTATTTTTTTTTTCAGAACATAGATAAGCCAAGACTTTTATTATATAGTCTGGCACCTAGGAAATACCCAAGAAAATCTGCATTGGGATGTCTACCCTGTCAATCTTCAGAAAAACAAACTATGTTTTGAACTTTGGAGAGCACAGTTTGCCTAAAGATGCAGCATTGCACAGACTGTAGCTCTTGGCCTCTCCGTAGTAGCCCAGGCCATTTTCTTCTCTTATACCCAGAGGAAGGGCTTCACTTGTCTCCTGCTTAGAACTTGGACATGCTGTGTAACACAACTAATATTGGTCAGACCTGCATGCAAAAGGCAGTTGAGAGCATACAAAGATCAAAGAGCCAGGGCCCGGGGAGAGATGTGTCTGGTTTAAAAGGAAAAGTTAAGGTTGTCACATCTTCAGGTGATCTGGTTCACGCCTTCTCTATTCCGACATTTTACTTAACGTGAACGGTACAGCTTCCTGTGTGTGCATTGTCGGGCAATACGTGGGACATGAGATACAGGAACCATTCCGATCATCTTACAAGTTACAAGAGGTGGGAAGATGAAGCTTAAGCCGTGAGAGGCCTTACACAAAAGGGAGAGTCTTCAGTGGGGTTGGGCAAGGCAGGTGTCTCTGAAGGAAGAGCTGGGTGGGAGGACCACAAAGCGGTCTTGACGTAGTAGTGCTTTGTAGGCGGAGGGGCTATGGACCAGAGGAGAGACTAGGAACTGTACGCAGTCCAGAGGATAGAGGCGTGGTCTTGTTTAGCCTCGAGCGGTCATGGGAACGGAGCGGGAGACAGTGACAGGCGGTCACGTTAGACGAGGGAAGGCTTGGGCCAGACTGTGAAGAATCAAAAATTTTATGCCAAGAAGTCTTTTAACTTTGTTTTAAATATACTGAAGCACCGTGTAATGTTCTGAACCATCAGAGCGCAGTGCATCTCATACGACACACATCTTACGATGGACGAGAGACAAAGTGAGGCCACCCTGGTAACCAGACTTCAGTGCCCTGTTTTGCAGCTGAAGCTTTGCCGCATCCAGCACGCCAGGGGATATGATAAAACAGATGTGGAGAAATGGCCTCCGCTAGGCTCCCTTTTGTTTCGGGGCGGGGGGTGGGGGCGGGTTTGTCTTGAATATCTTGGAAGCAAATGGCTTTCGGAGCTTCCAAAATCAGGAAACACCGGAAGACATCATCGTCACTGTTAAGGGCTCTCTCTCGCTCACACAGGAGCGATGCACAGAGCCTCCATTCAAGGCTCAGCACCTTATCAATGTGAAGATCCACAGAGATCCCAAGAATCACTCTCCTATATAGATGTTCCCCAGACTCCCAAATCTGGATAACAGACCAAGGTCACAGGGTCAATGGCCTGGACCAACTCATCCGAAAGATGACTATGAAACCAAAACAGGAGCCACATTGTATGTTATTGTGTCTCCATACCTTACAAGAATAAGTTTCTGTTTCCTAAGTCTAATGTATCCTGCAAACCATGTTTTTCAAGCTATGCTGAACTTGGAACCCATGATGTGTACCCACCCCTCTGCCTTGCTAAACTCCCGAGCCTGTGATATATGATCACCCTTCTGCCTTATGGAAATGTGTCTTCCCAGGGACCTCGATGACGCCCCCTCCACATGACGGATTCTTGAACTTATGTTTATTCCCTCCTTTCTAACAGCCACTTATCCGGACAGCTGTGTACTTATCTGCCCCACAGGCAGCCTTGAGCCCAGAGTCCCCGACTTCTGTCCAGGTGCTGACAGTTATCTCAACAGCTGTTTTCTATCAACCCTAACCCTAACCCATAAAAGGGACGACCTCAAAAGCCAGTTGTGGGGTGTGTGTGTGTGGGGGGGGGTTGGCTGTTCTCTGAAATCTCGACTTAGGGTGAGGCAGCCTCTGGCCAGACCCTTGTGTACTTCTAAATGAAGCTTGTTTAATCAGATAGTCATGGAAATGGCTTTTTCTCAGGTCTGACATGACATGAAAACAATAGCCAGACCCTTAATGTCACAGGTCCATCACCAGAAGAGCAAACACCGCTGCAGGAACTTTATAGAAACCCAGAATTTCCAAACTTCCTGCCAGTCACAATACTATGTGTCAGCATTTTTATTTTTCACTTCAACCAGCTCAGGAGTTCAACATCCAGACCACACTTTTCTAGACCTTTCCTATGGTGAGCTAAACTCCTTTTCAAATCAGGGCCCTGCTGGTCTTGACAAGAAGACAAGCATGGAGGACAGCCAGGGCTTAGTCCAGTCCCAACAACAGATTATCAGGATAGTGCTGTGTGGCATGTTAAGAAACAAAGAAGCAAAATGATGAGATGTGGCTTAGGCAATCTTAGGATTGGCCTTGAGGATCTCCTCCGCGGGAGTCACAGAAGTGGCAGAAAATGTGTTTTCCACTAATTTTCTTTGGCCAGGATACATAAAGAAGATACAAGGGGGGGTGGAGGGCACAGAAAAGGCACAATGGCCAAAGGGACCGCCAACTGACTGGAGCCAGGCAGCCAGAAGGCAGCCTGCAGGGGCCCTTACAAACCTCAGCATGGCAGAGGTAAGTGGGTTCTGAAATATAAACTAACCCCAAAGACATCCCACTTAAGAGTCTGTTCTCCCAGCAGCTACCTGACCAAAGCCGGGTTCTCAGAAAGGGCCCAGAGCCAAAAGAGGAGTCCCAGTGAAGAGCAGATCTATGAGACTTGAGAGGAGCCAGCCCGGGGCCAGGATGATTCCCTTATCCACCCTGGTTATGGCACCATCAATCCCTCAGAAGAATTCCAGATTCATACCAGCCAGCCCCCTGTACACAATGCCAAGCTCACAGCCCCTCTCCATTGACCAGCCAGTGCAAACAGTCTGCTTCCAGGGGCACCTGTGCGGCGGTGTTTGTGGGGATGGGAATTATAACAGCAAAGGCAGTCAGCGCCGCAGCTTCTAGGTGCCCCCTCCGCGTACCGAGGCCCTGCGCGCATCACCCACACACTCTGCTTTCCCTCTCCCCTGGACTGCACCACGGCTCCGCCTGTGGAGTTATGTGGCACAGTTAGCCCCAGTATACCCCAACCCTCTCCTTTCTGAACACACTCCTCTTCTGGGCACAGAGAGGCAGCAGGGACCGCTGCAGTAGCCCGGTTCGGGCCGGCTCCCCTCTGAGCCCCGCCATCCCGTTGCTTGGCGGACAGGCATTGATGCTCCGTCACATTCAACTGGCTGAATTTCTTTATTGGCAGGAATTGTTTTCTTAGGACTCCTCCTCATGCCCCTACTTCTGTCTGTTTTCCTTCAGGAACACATGGTACAGCAGAAGTCTGAATACACTTTAGACTCAAAGGCCCCTCCAGGGTCCTGCCTCTTCAGGTTTACAAAGAGATCTGACTGGATCCGCTGTTGGTGGCAGTTAAGAACATTCCCAGTATTCCGTGGCAGTTAGGGGGTGGGTCTGCCTGAAGCAACTGAAGCTGCTCTTGGGGGTCAGAGGTCACAAGTCTTAAGGTTTCTTAGTTCAAGCCTAGAAAAAAAAAAAAAAAAGGGAGGGGACTATTTTGAGTGGGCAAGAAAATTAAGTATACTTTTCATTTCCAAACGTGTGCTCATTTTAATCGTCATTTTTGATATTGTCCTGTAAAGTCCTGGTAAATAATTTTCAGTATTCCTCAAGGCCCACACTTACATAGTTTCAACACTATAGCTCTCCATATTTAAGAACATATCTGCGTGGGATGGATTATGGAGGCAGGTGGGTGAGGCCAGGAGCAGAGGAGATTTAAGACCCATCGACAAATTTAGGCAAGAAGAATTCAATGTTTCCTCATTGTATAACTTCCTCACTTTTACTTTTTAAAAGATGTAATACTGAAGAGTACATAAAATTATCCGTACAAATCAAGGAGTGATTGCTATACTGTCTACTATAGCTGTGGGGATCTGCGTATGTCCTACCGAGGAAGACTGTGGCGTCTCTTTGAGTAGTGTGAAGCCTTTGGGACAGAGCGTGGGAAGGGCCCCTAGAATTAAGAGTGAAGGGGCAAGAGTTTAGGGCAGGCATGAAGGGAAGAGAGTTGTGTGTGTGACTATTTCTGGTTCAGGTCCTCAGAGGCTGGGGCAGACGTGCAACCACCAAGCACAATATGGGTCTGTGCTCCAGGAACAGGTCCCTAGCTTCTCAGTCCTGTCATGCGTGTCATCCTGTGGAGCCCCCGTCTCTTCATCTGTCACACAGAGCAACAGGACACCCGTGTGACTGCTTCAGGAAAGCGGGACCGTTAATTCAGTTCTTCGAAGCCTGAGTATTATCACATTTAAACTCTGTGGTCCGCTTCTGCTTTCCCCTTATGTAACGTAATGTGCTGTCCTTTACTATCACAGAAAAGGGGCTTTCGGAGTTTGATCACCTATGATCTTGGGGATTTGGGGCAGGTTTGGGAAAGTCTGATCATCTCTCAAACCTCTGGTGAGGGTTAGCTGAGACACAAATCTGGCTTTGAGCCTTTCTGCCTAAAACACATTTCTCACCTAAGAAAGAGCATTTGCTTTTTAATACTAGACTTTCTTCCTTTTTTACCCCTTCTTCTTATAGACACAGGTCAGGAGATGCTTCTCCAGTGGCTTTGTCACCAAAGGGCTGTTTGTTTTCAGTCCACTGGGGTGTATTGGTCTCACGGCTCCCTAGTCTCTGCCCTAGTCTGAGAGGAATCCCAGCTCACCACTGTACCAGATATTTTGTTAGATTTAACACTCCAGATTATTTTTTTTTTTATTAAAAATTCTGTAATTAGGGCCTGGAGAGAGAGCTGAGCGGTTGAGATCACTGGCTGGTCTTGCAGAGGACCTGGGTTCAATTCCCAGTCATGGTGGCTCACAACCATTTGCAACTTCAGTTCCGGGGGGGGGGGTGTCCAGCACCCTTTTATGGCTTCTGCAGCAGACACTTCATGCACATGGGACACAGACATACATGTAGGCACAACGCTCATATAGTTAAAATAAATCTTTAAAGCAGTTTCATGATTAAGTGGGGTATACGTACAAAGGAGATGTAATTGTACCCTTACACCTATAGATTTAGCGTGACTTAGTGGGTCAAGGGGTCACATGACCAATCTCCATGTCATTCTAGCTTAAAGCACCCACTTAGTTCAGTACGGTGGTGAAGACTCTGAGTTTTGACGTCAGACAAACCAGGGGTGAGGGCTGGTTGACCTTGCATGTATACAGTTGATTATGTTTCAGTGTGCAACCAAACCCAGAGACAAAATGAATCTACTTTAAAAATTTTTTTTTATTTATTTTTTATTTTTTTATTTATTTTCTTTGTGAAAGTGAGACCAGATTTTGTCTTCAAATCTATATTTCTACTTCTTGCTCTGAGTTATAGCCTATGTATCTGTGGCTTGGAGTGACTATATAAACTTTTGTGTACGTGCTACCACCTGCTGACTGTTTGGGTGGCTTTTATTAATTTGTAATTTGTAACGACTTAGATGCCACTCAGCACTTATTTCTGATTATTAGCATTAGGACGGAAGGCAGCGTAGGTAATGCAAGGTTGAGAGGGCTGTGGCAGGAGTCAGCATTCTCCTTATCTGACGTTTCGATTTTCTTGTTGAAACAGGACTTGGGACCGTGAGTCTCGGAGGGACCGTGGGAGAGGAAGGCAAAGCGCTGTGTAAAAGATAGTTGATTGTTGTCATTTGTGAACAGCACATGGACAAATTCATCTACTTGCTGAATTTCCTTTTAAGATGCCCCAACCAAAGCTGGAAAACCAAAGCTTTCTTGTCATGCAAAGGCCTGCGCAGTCTTAGACCTGAGAGATTTGCAGTCTCCCAATGCGCGTGCTCCCCCGCTGAGGCCACAGGCTGCCTTCTCATTGAAGCTTTTGTTCAATATACGTGTGTCATTTTTGTGGTCTCTTTAATGCCACAGTTAAAAACAATATATTTTTTGAGGATTATGGTGGCGACTTTGCTATTTAAAATGCTTCCCTAGGGCTAAAGCGCTAGCCAGGGTTCTGACAGAGAAAGCATATGTGTAAAAGGCTTCACTCAGGAATGAGTTGCACTGCCCTTGGCTATGAGGTCAATGTCAATCAATAATCTTATTGGATAAGGCGTCTTACACAGAGATACACATAAATCAAGGCCCTGCTTTCTGGCTGGTGAAAATGTGATGGCTGAAATTTCAAACGACCCTAACTCTGTTTTCCGTAGGAGCCGCGGTCCAGTGTCTGTGCATGGAACACTTGCAAATTCTGTCTAGAAATAACAATTTTATATTTTATTTATTTTAATTTTTCATATTTTATTTTTTTTATTTTATGTGCATCTGTGTTTTTCCTGCATGCATGTCTGTGTGAGGGTGTCAGATCCCCTGGAACAGGAGTTACAGACCAGCTGTGAGTTGCCATGTGGGTGCTGGGAATTGAACCTAGGTCTTTTGGAAGAGCAGCCAGTGCTCTTACCCATTGACCCATCCCTCCAGCCATGAAACGACAATTTTAAATAACAATTATCAACTGTAGAGGAGTGTAGCAGACGGACAGGAGGACCACTGGACCCACTTGACTTTAAAGATCACTGAAGACAGATCCGTCAGTGGTTGTGTTTTCAGTGAGCATGGTGGGGAGCTGAGTGTGTTTGTTATAAGAGGTGTTTCTCAGGGCTAACCTTTATGATTTATATCTAATATTTCCACATTTGAAAAAGAGTTTTGGAATAAATGACTAAAAATGTTTTAGCCAAACATTTTTCTTCTTCAAAGTTTAAATTCGTTTTCAAACATTTTTATTATTCTGGCACCCTTCAATAAAACACAGACACACGAATTGTGAGCACTGTCTGTGCATAGCAGAGGTTCGAATTGGACAGTGTCCTACAGACCCAACTAGCCTTCATCACGGGCTTTATATTCAGAACTTTCTAGCACACCCGTGTTGTACAGGATTTGCCCCCTTCTGTGTGTACAGTTCAGGGCATTTTAGTATCTGGTGACGGTTTGTTCAGACTGAAGCCAGTGTTTTTACCAAATACTCTGTAATATGATATAATATGATAACTTCTTCAGACTCCAGTCTCCTTGCCTGGAAGTATCTTCCAGGTTGGATCTGATAAACTCAATAAACTTGTGAAGTGATCTGAAGGTAGTGCCAAACATGTAGTATACATGCACAGGACACTAGCTGTGGTGATTAATACTAAGATATTGGGGTTCCCTTCGATATGAATAAAGGCAGTCATAACTGCCCGTTTTTACTGCAGACAATAGAGATGACGACGTTCTCACTGGAGAACAGTCTATTTTACCCCACATCTGGAGAAACATCACCAAGCTCTTGACATGCTCACTTGGTATTTTAATATCTTTAAAAGTTTTAAATTTCACTTTATGTTGTATGAGCATTTTGCGTGAATGTATGTGCATTATGTGGATGCCTGGTGCTCTAGGAGGCCAGAAGAGGGTGTCAGATCCTCTGGAACTGGATTTACAGACAGTCATGAGCCTCCCTGTGAGTGCTGGAAATCAAACCTGGGTCCTCTGCAAGAGCAGCTGGTGTTTTTAAATACTGAGCCACCTCTCTCTCTCTCTCTCTATATATATATATATATATATATATATAGTTGTTATTTTGTTTTGTTTTGTTTGTTTGTTTGTTTTTCCAGATAAGGTTTCTCTGTTGTAACTCTGGCTGTCCTGGAACTCACTCTGTAGACCAGGTGGGCCTCGAACTCACAGAGATCTGCCTGCCTCTGCCTCCCGAGTGCTGGGATGGATTAAAGGCGTGCGCCACCACCGCCAGGCAATATGTCACTATTTTAAAAGAAGAAGCTAGTAAAATAAATAGCTATTGGCTTGAAACAGAAGGCTTAGCCCTGGGTTAAATGGAAAGAGATACTGGGAAAGCAAAGAGAGAGCTTCCACAGTTAGAGACACCAGCCCCTGAAATAACTTTAACCATTCTCAGTGTGGTAGTGGTTGTAGTTTTGCCAATGGGGGTACTGCAGCGAGACACCATGATACCCAGAACAGCAGAGAAAGAGAGCTTCAGAGGGAGAATAATTTGCCCCCTCGCATGTGGGATTTAGATTGCAGGCAGGTGGTTCAAATGGAGAGATCCAGTTTGAAATCAATAAGCACCTGTCCAAGATGTTAGGAAGCAGTCTCCATTTAAAAGTCTCCTCTCCAGCTAGGTATTGCAGAGCACTGGCTGCTCTCGCAGAGGACCTGGGTTCAGTTCGCAGCATTCACATGGCAGCCCTCAGCCATCAGTAACTGCAGTTCCAGGGGATCTGACGACCTCTTCTGGCCTCCCTGGGCACTGCACAAATTCGGTGCACCAACACACGTGCAGGGAAAACAGTACACATAAAAACAAAAACAAAATCTAAATAGATAAGAGCCACCTCTCTTCTCCAGAGTAGCTTGCCAAAATGGGGAAGATTGTACATTTATAATTGTGTTACTCAAAATTCGCACTTTGAATACATCCTTGGGATTAGTCATTTATTACAGTGAAGAGATTTTCATTTTTCCTTTCAGCTTACCAGGAAGTAATGACGCTGCAGGATTTGATAAAGGGAGGTAAACCGGTGTCTAAAAGTGAGCTAAGTTCCAGGTGCTGAAGCTCTCATAGGGGCTAAAGGATAAGAATGGAGGCAGGGGAATGTCTTAATTATGGTTCTATTGCTGTGAAGAGACACCATGACCAAAGTAACTTATTTTTAAAGAATCATTCAATTGGGGCTTGCTTACAGTTTCAGAGGCTTGGTCTATTATCATCGAGACCGGAGCGTGGTGGCAAAAGGCAGGCATGGTACTGGGGCCAGACCTGAAAGCTTTACATCGTGATCCACAGGCAGCAGGCAGAGAGAGAGAGAAAGAGACAGAGAGACAGACAGACACAGACACAGACACACACATTGAGAGAGAGAGAGAGAGAGAGAGAGAGAGAGAGAGAGAGAGGGAGAGACTAGGCCTCGACTAGGCTAGGCTTTTTAAACCTCAAAGCCTACCCCAGTGACATACTTCCCCCAACAAGATCACACCTTCTAACCATTTCCAAACAGTTCATCAACTAAGCAGGCAAACATATGAGTCTATGGGGGCCATTTTTATTTAAACAACCACAGGGGAGAATAAAGCTAAAGTGTCAGGCGGATTAGCAGCCCAAAGGTGGTGGATTTCTCAGTGGGGCCAGCAGGTGAGAGCCAGGGCTCTGCAGGAGGTAGATTTGCATAAACCGAAGAGCGAGACTGTCCTTGATTCTCCTTAAGTTTCCAGTAGGAATATTTGGAAGCGAACAAAACAATATATGTACATATGCTACAAAGAGCAGGCCACAATGGGCAACAGAGTAAGGGAAGCCTTAGTGCCAGCTCTTGGGCTTCGGTGGCTCTCCTCACCACGTGGCTTCCATCACAGAGATCAAACCAACCGGTTCAACCATTCTGCTGGCCCCAGCCGCTGAGACAGAGGCGTGAATCTAGAATCTGCCTTTCCAAAGAGACGGCCCAGAAGGTCCACAGGTCACTTTTCATGCAGCCGCACCCCGCCCCCACCAATAAAGAGATTAGAAAATCTGCCTAGTTGGGTGGTCATGGGTCCAGCCAGACTTTGGGACTGTTCTGTTCCTACAAAGAAAACCCATGTACGGGCACACGAGACAGCTGGGCAGCCTGTTACTGCCGCGGAGTTCACCCACACATGCAGTTCATGAGGTAATGCCGGGAGTTTTCAGAGTATTTGAGTTAATGTTTACCCATCAGCAGAGCATACAGCTCCTGTTAATACACATCTTTAACAATCAATGCTATCCTTGAATGTCTTGTTTTATAAATTGATATTTTATTATGACCTTAAATTGTATTTCTAATGAGAGTGAACAAGTAATGCCCAAAAATATTTTCTACTTGTTGAAATGAATATTTTAGACTCTTTGGTCCATTTAACCCCCTATGTGGTTATTTAACTTTCTATTCATTTGTAAGGCATTTAAAGATTTCTTTTGTAGATTGTTTCATCATGACCATCCAATTATCCCTTGCGGCCTTGAATTCTCTTTTGACTTTAAATGTCATTTGTTTAACACGAATTCTTAATCTTAGAGTCACAATAATTTGGGGGCTCATAGAACACCCGGCCCCGAATCAGCACAGTCATCTTTCCCCATGGCGAGTAGGTACTGTTACTGCTGACTCGGGGGCACGTCTAAGTTTCCATTGGTTTCACTTGAACTCACTGTATTTAATCCGTGTGGGTTTACAGGGCAAGCTATACCAAGCGTATTTTATGAGCCATATTAAAACACAAAGTTCATGGAAATCCAGCTTTGGTTCTGTGTATGTGTATGCAAGTGGAATGCATGTGGATTTACATGCACGTGGGTTTACTTTCATGAGGGTTTACATGCATGTGGGTTTACATGTGTGCAGATGCAGGAGGACAACCTCAGATGCTGTTCTTCAGGTACAGTCCACCTTAAAACATGTTTTAAGGTGGTGTCTCACTGGCCTGGAACTGTCCTAAGCTGGGCTGCAAACATGTGAACTGCCTGTCTCTGCCTTCCAGTGCTAGAAATTAATCTTTATTTTCTACGTTTTTTTTCTTTTTTCCCCCACAGAAATAAGCGATTAGTATCCTTGAAAGAAAGAGGGAAAATTGGAGCGGTATTAACTGGGGGCACCCACACTGCAGAGGCAGATACACACGGTATGCGGCCTTTGCAAAATCTCTCTTTAGTAAAACGGTTGCTCAACGTTAGTCCAAGACTTTCATTCCGGGAACTTGACATTCAAATTCAGACCCAAGAGAATTTTGAATCTGTTTTAGCTAAAAAGAAAAAAAAAAAAACCATCAATGAAATGCTAAGTCTCAAAAATAACTGAGGTGTGTGTAGCGTCCACCGAGAGAGTGGGACATCTGCATATAGTCATGGAAGTGAAAAAATATGGAGCAAGTGTTGTGGTTAGAACGAGAATGACAGGGCCCCTTGGGCACCTATATCTGACTGCTGGGTCCCCAGTTGGTGGAACTGTTTTAGGGTTAGGGATGTGGCCTTGTTGGAGGACGAATGTCACTGGTAGTGGACTTGGAGGTTTCAAAAGCCCTCGTCACCCCCACCCCACCCCACCCCATGTTTGTGGCTCAAGACGTAAGCTCTTTGCTACCGCTCCGGTGCCAGTGCTGCCTGGCCGCTGACGTGCAGACTCTGCTGCCTTCTGGAACCCCGAGTCCCCAGATCAAATAAGCTGCCTTGGTCGTGGCGTCTCTTCACAGCAAACAGAAAAGCAACTGAGGCAGTGAGCGACTCTGAAATCACTTCGAAAAAGAGGTTAGAAGACATGGAACCGATTTCTCTGCTTCCGTCCTCCTCCCGGTGCTCTTGCTGTGACTCTCAAGCTATTCCCCAGTAGAAGTCATACGAGCCTGCTTCCTTTGGTGTGTATTTCATTTCTCCTTACATTCTTTGGCGAAGCAGACACAAAGTGTCTCCGGCAGACGCGGAGTCCCACAAAGGGCGCCCCGTAAAGACGCGCCCTCACCCCGATCCTTCTAAATTCGGCCCTGTGGAATTCCATCTGCACAGTGGTGAGCACCGTGCGGAGCAAGTGGGCACTGGCTCCACAAACAGCGCAAATGACTTTGGCGATCATTAAAGGGGTGAGGAGTCTGATGTCACCATCGATGAACTGCTGTCAGGAGGCGCGCCGGTGGCACACATCCCGCAAGCTTCCAGTGACAGTGACAGCTGTCACTTTGATTCCTCCGGCACCGTCACTACAGGTTTATCTCCAATCCCTGCCGCTTTGGAGATCACCGTCTGTTCCAAAAGCCCCTCAGCTCCCAGGTGTAGAGGCCTCTTTACAAATGACTGGAGGAGACCTGTCTGGTCCCCTGTCTGGCTAATGTCACTTTAAGTGCACTCGGCCTGCCGCGTGGCCCCTGGCTTGTCATCTTAATGGATCACTGGGCAGGAGCTATAAAAAGAAGACGCCTGGAGACTACATCCCAGAGGACCGCAAACAGACGCGGTTAATAGGAAGCTTTTAGCTTTTATGGGATGTCACTCTTCCTAAAGTGGACTGCTAACAGCTTTTAAAATAAACGACCTTATAAAATGACATGGGCTCGTATATATCCTGGTTTTTGGAGGGATAAAGCCCAGTTGCATTCACGCAATGTGTTGGAGAGTGAAAAGTCCATTCTTTTGTATGCCAAAGAGAAAGTGACGGAAACAAATACACTCCTCAAGTCCCCTCTGCTGCCGTGGGCTTCTGTGGCTGTCTTAACTGGGTCAGTATCGTCTTTAACCACCTTGTGTTGATGGACATTTAGGTTGATTCCCCAACCCGCTTCTGTGAGGGATGCTGAGGCATCTCCTCAGAAAGGTGATTTGATTTACTTGATACATGGTGTGGACGCCCGCCTCGCCTGCAAGGAAGACGCCGCACACAGGATTCTTCTGGTTCACGCTTTATTGAGGACAGCAGTTCAATTAAGTGTTGAGAGCGAAAGACCCTGATTGCAAAAGGCACCCTGCTTATATAGAGCATAGGGCTACGTGACCGTCAATGATTGGATACTCGTCCAGACCCTCATTAGCATGGAGGGAGGCGGCAAGGACTGCTCACCAGCGCCTGCGCTGTAACTTGTTTACTCCAAATGCGAGCAAGAAGAACCTGTTTGTTTGAGACAGAGTCTCACCATGTAGCCCTGGCTGGCTTGGCTGGCACGTACAGAGATCTCTGCCTGTCACGGCCCCCAAGGGCTGCGACTGAAGGCGTGCACTCTTTTTGTTTGTTTACTTCTGATGCTAACCATTCTGGTAGATTCCCCTGATGATTTTGGATCATTGGACAAATGGCCCCCATCTACCCCACAAATAAACCGCCTCATTACTTCTATTGCCTCGTCCTTGGAGAGTAGGTGTTTCAAGGATAAATAAAGCAATTTTCACGGCTCACTGTCCTTATATTTAAAGTGCCCTCCCCCCGGTCCAGTTCACCCTCGCTCTGCCTCCTACCATCTCCAGCCTCTCAGCCTTGAGGTGAAGGAGCTCTCTCTAATGACTTCCCCCATCCCCCTTTTTCATGACACTAGAAGCTCGGAAAACAGGAGCTGAAGTTCAAGCAAAAATCAGTATTGTGTCTCTTACACTCATTACACAGCAGTTTAACAACTGACGATGGACTCCAAGCCATTAGACCTGAATCTGACCATGGTGGGTTCATCTCGAGGTTTCTGCGTTTGCTTGAAGACAGCAGTGAGCACTGCTCCTCTGACAGGCTGTGCCTCCCCTTGTGCCCTCTAGATGGTGCTGTACACCCTTAAGCCAGAGTCAGCTGAGACATCTTCAACATCCCTTGCTCCAAAGGAAACACACTTTTCCAAAGCTGAGCCTCTAGACCAGTGGTTCTCAACCTGTGGGTCGCCGTTCTGTGGGGCGGGGGGTGGGGAGGGGGTCGCCCAATACACCCTGCACATCAGACATTTGCATCGTGATTCATAACAGTAGCAAAATTACAGTTATGAAGTAGCTGAGACTAATTGTGTGGTTGGGGATCGCCACGACGTGAAGAACTGCATCAAAGGCTCACAGCATCAGGAAGGCGGAGAGCACGCTCTAGACAAAACCCGCTGATCTTCCCTGAGCTGACTTTTGGAAAGCTATAGAATCTACAGAGTCATATCAATTCTGGGTGCATCCCGGTAGCTGCTTTAAGGCCACCATGCTCCGGCCCCTCGTCCCCCAACCATCGCTCTGTAAGTAAAGCCACATAAACTTTGGTTCCTCAGAGGGAACTTTGGTAGACTCATACCTTGAATTGTTGTTGGAGCTGTAGGAAGAACCCATAGCCGGCATGCTTCGGTTTTGAAATGTTTACTGAATAGTGACAGGGCAGAGGTCTCTAACCTGATGACCTTAGTTTTGATTCCTGGGGATAGCTGATAGAAGGAGAGAACTGAATTCCATACACAAAATAATAAATATATCTGGGAAGATGAATGTAAAGGGGATAACTTGCGATGGTCAGAAATAAAATAATTACATGTAGTAGAGTATTGGAACCTGTCTCCAGGTGTTGTAAAGCCGTGTGCATTATCTGTGCAGTGAATGATTGATTGCTGTATGTGCCTGTAACTTTAAGAGCGTTGCTTTTCACAGCCGCTTGGGGAAAGGTGCTTCCTAAAGCTTTTACAGACTGCTTCTCTCTATAAATGCTAGCTTGGTGCTAGTAACTGTTAAAGATTTGCTTCTCGATAGCCTGTACCTGTTTACAGCCTTCAACCAGAACATTTGATGTTCAAAATACCTTGCCCTCCGAAAATTTCAAGTTAAGACATTTATTTATGATATTGCAAACGGTGAGTCCTTATCATCGTTGAAGCCTTCTGCAGCTGGAACCTAGGGAACACCTCAGCCTTGACTTCAGCCTTCTTGGCACCAAGTCAGCTGGCTAGAGCTGCAGAGTATGAGGTTCCGTTCATTAATGCAAATAAGGTCTTTGTGTAAGTAGGGAGATCACATTCTCCGAGTCAAACCGCCAGAGAGGCTGGTCCATCTGCCTAGGTGGTTCAGGCTTTACGTCTCATAGATTGTCTTTGTGTTCTTATTGAACCCACTCAAGAATAATAACTGCTATAGTCACAGATCTATAGGCCAGAGGAGGGTGTCAGAACCCTGGAACAGGAGTAAGACAGTTGTGAGCTGCCATGTGGGTGCTGGGAGCTGAACCTGGGTCCTCTGGAAGAGCAGCCAGTGCTCTTAACCACTGAGCCATCTCTTTTTGAGGTAGCACTCCTGTCTCCACACCCCAAGTCCTGAGATTAATTTATTACTGACATCCTGTCATTTTATGGGATTTCCTAGGGACATTTTTTTAAATACCCATCCAAGAGGAGGGACTACAGGCACTACAGGACTACAGGGACTACTACTGCGCCCTGCTGAGCACAGTAGAGTAGATATTACGAACCAAGTGCAAAAGATTTGTTGTTACTTCATCTCTCCATGGCTAATAGAGACTCCACAGTGTGGTGTGACAAGTCTGTGAGTTTGTATCATATGCTGGAAACTTCCACCGATATTAAATCCGAGCATATTACTTAATGTCACATGGTGCAAATTGTTTCTCCAACACAAATGATTGCAATCTGTTAAGTTATATAGAGGATTTTTTTGTTTTTTTTTTTTTTCCTGTTGCAACTTCACATTCAATTAACTTCCGATATAATGAACTGCTTTGTTTTCTGAAGGGTTTTAGACTTCATGTTTATTAGATACAAGTACAGCTGCCTTTGGTCTCTGTGATGGTTAGGTTTTTTGTTTGTTTGTTTGTTTGTTTGTTTTCCAACTTGACACAAGCTAGAATCATCTGAGAAGAGGGAACCTCAACTGAGAAAGTCTACAGTACATTTTCTTGATTGCTGATGCAGGAGGGCCCAGCCCACTGTGGGTGGTGCCAGCCCTGCCGGTGGGTGGGCCTGGGTTACATAAGAAGGCAGGCTGGCTTTGCTTTGGATTTTATCACAGCAGTAGAACGCACAGTAGCTTTTGCGCCTCCGATAAAATTTGTATGTCCTTGCATTTTAAAATTATAGGATTTCTGAGAATAGTATTTTGGATTTGCAAGAATTTTCTTTCATCTTTTTGAATATTTTCACTGTTGTATGGCGCTGTCCTCCAGGCCAAACTGTCACCATCTTCGTGAATTTAGCCACACCTATTCACCGAGGATAACTTCAGTTGGGTTGTTGGCTATTGAATTCCCTCTTGGAAGGACAGGATGGGGAGGGATGTGGGACCTCATCTGAGTAGTCAGCTACTAACCCTTCTAACCAGTTGTATGCGGTTCTGCCCTAATTGCATGTCAGAGTAAAGAGGCAGGAAGGGGATTCCATCTGCACCACCGTAGGGGAGACCTATGGATTCAGCCGCAGTGTGGGCATTGTTAGCTGTGTGTTCTAGTTACTTCTTTTCCATATGAGAAGCCAAGAGCTTGCTATACTTTACATCAGTGAGAGAATCAGTCAAAGCACCCAGATCTCTCCCAGATGACATCGTCTGACCCGGAGAGATGCCTGCTGGTGACACACAGTTTTAAAGCATCGTTGTTTGGGGTTCTGTGTTACATAGGGAGTCACAGGAATGGCGGGTTGATTTAGGGAGATGGTGCTGGCGGTGAGAGTTGTGGATGTTGGAGCAGTTGCTACTCATACAGGTTTCTTCTGTGGACTCTAACTCACGGAGATCCACTTGTCTCTCTGCCTCTGAGTGCTAAAAGCATGCATCACTGTGCCCAGCTTGTAGCAACCCTTTAGGCTCTTCTAAGGTAACTTAATTTTAGATTTTTTATTATTTTTTTTAAAACTTCTATGACAAGAGCTGCACCAATGAAGAAAGTGACACACACACACACGCCCCCCCCCCCCCTAGCAACCACTAACTGAATCTTAGCTGCTTGATCTGCCCCATAGGCTTCCCAAAGCAGGCTGGTCAGAAGCCAGAACCCTAGGGAGCTGCTGAAGTGTACAGATAAACCCCTTCTTAGAAGTCATGAGCTGAGCTGAACCTGAGGTTGCAGCTTCTGGGGGTGTCTGCCTGGTCCACACCACCTCTGTGTTTTGTGGAGTCCGGTCTTCTGGGGGTGTCTGCCTGGTCCACACCGCCTCTGTGTTTTGTGGAGTCTGGTCTTCTGGGGGTGTCTGCCTGGTCCACACCACCTCTGTGTTTTGTGGAGTCTGGTCTTCTGGGGGTGTCTGCCTGGTCCACACCACCTCTGTGTTTTGTGGAGTCTGGTCTTCTGGGGGTGTCTGCCTGGTCCACACCACCTCTGTGTTTTGTGGAGTCTGGTCTTCTGGGGGGGTACCTGCCTGGTCCACACCGCCTCTGTGTTTTGTGGAGTCTGGTCTTCTGGGGGTGTCTGCCTGGTCCACACCGCCTCTGTGTTTTGTGGAGTCTGGTCTTCTGAGGGGTACCTGCCTGGTCCACACTGCCTCTGTGTTTTGTGGAGTCTGGTCTTCTGGGGGGTACCTGCCTGGTCCACACCGCCTCTGTGTTTTGCTCTTTGAGTTTGATCTTGAGTTCTCCAGCATCTACCAAGATCCTCAGCTCCCCAAGCCAGGTGAGTTCATCATCAGCCCCTGCGTCTCAGCAGCGCTGTGCGTGAAGATCCTTTTACTCCTTGGGGAACAGAAGGGAGTTGAGGATGATGCCCTCCTGGTGATGGAAGTCTTGCTCAGAGAGGCATTTCTGGCTCAGCTTTTCCCTGTTGTTTCAGGATAGGTATCTCTCTTCCAGATTTGTGATCAGAAGGATTCTACTGGTTTCTGTTTTTGTTTTTTTTACTGGTGGGAATTGATCTGTCTGTTGGTGTTTGTGTGGTGCATCCATGGAACAAGGACCATTGTGTTCCTTTGATCTACTGTTACTATATATATATATATATATATATATATATATATATATATATATATATTACAAAGTGTATTTAAAGAAAGCTATTATATATACATACATTAAATAGCTTTAAGTAGCGTGATGTAATGAATGCCTTCTAAGATTGTAATACCCTGAAGTTAAGGAAACTATTCTAGAAAGATATGTTTTGTGCTAATTATCTACATACATTAGCATACAGTCATAGGGTTACTAAAATGTAGGTGGTAAAATGTAAGGCAGGTGCATTATTTTCCAAAACAAATCTTAAGGAGTAAGTCCCCTACCTGGTATAGTTTATACACAACATGTTTATATTTTTCTCCAAACAGGACTTTTTTTTTCTGCATCACACGAATTCATACACGTGAAGCATTTCTAAAGCATATAGAAGCAAAAACAAGAAAATAATTCTCTATGCTCCATCTGTTCTGGATGGCTGAGCGTGCCGCGGGCCAGCCACGTATTCCATGGTAGCTTCTTCAGACATTAAAATGATGGGACTCCCCAAGCAGAAAATGAAAACCACGAAACAGGGGCAGAATAGCAAGCATTACTTCTGTTTCGTCAAACACAGGATTTAAATACACAATTACACAGCTTTGGTTTTTTGAGTTCTAACATTTAAATTTCATCCCTTCCAATCACTGTAGCTGTCCTTTGGAAAATAACGAACTTGAGACGGACTGAAATGAGTCCACTGGTCCCGGGGATAAGTGGATTCAGTCGAGCAGTGCTTGCAAAGCCCATTCTTGTGGGTATTTTCAGAGAAAGCCATTAGTGCTTTGCATTGCATTAGAGCTGACAGGTAAAACAACGTAGCCCACGAGAAGAGCACAAATAGGACGCCCTCACCATCTCCAGCCCCATCCAACTGATAATTTCCTCATGGAGTTACCCAGAAAAACGTTAAGTCATTTGCAAGAGGCGGATGTTCATAGGGTCCAAGTGATCCTCAAAATGTTCCGTAGAAAAGTTTACCAGCCTTCTGAGTCCTTGATCTTCAAGTATAGCCCCATGGGACAGGCCCCAGAGCCTGAGTGAGTGCGACCCTGTTTAACGCCCTCCCAGGTGATTTCCTGTTAAAACTCCCCAACCAAGTGGTCCTGTTTTAAGCTCCCAGGAGGAGGGTCCATCAGAATATGAGAGAAAGAATTTCGTATTTCAAGAGTTTCCTTGCAGGGGAAGCAGGGGGAAGCCATGCGGTTAACAGCGCACGTGAGAGAAGCACCAAGAAGGAGGAGGCCGAGAGCATAGGCTGTTCTGGCAGATGCTCAGAAGACCGCTCCATAAATGAGCACCTGCAGCTCCTGGGCTTCTGGGATGCCTCTCAAGCCCCAAGGCACATGCTAAGCTAGTCATATTTTCCGCATAAATCCACAAATCCACTTGGTTTTACAGTTATACATGTGTGGTTAGTAATGGTGGTGGAGGGCTGTGTTTACCACTTTTTGTTTAATGTTGTGCCAAGAGAAAAGGGTCCACCCTACAAACAGTCGGGCCTTTTAATTATATGAGCAGAGGAGGGACACAGAGTGAAAAGCCCACTACGTGATCCAGGACCAGGAGAGGTAGCAAGTGAGCAGGGGAACTAGGGTCTGAAAGCAGTGTCTCTCCAATTTTCCAAAGCGGGACCTTGGTCCAAACCTGCGGCCCCCCTAAAGGCCTGCCAGTTACACTCTGTCCAGTACAAGGAGCTCTTGCCTTTTGTCAACATCTCCCAATCAGGGATCTTCCCCTCGGTTCCAAAGTTAATCTTCTATCTCAAACTTTATGATTTTTGTTCCCGGAGATCTTTATGGAGGGAACAGAGGGACCCAGATGCTGCAGATGAGAAGTGCAGGTGGACAAGTGATCTCACCCAGGATCATCCAGGTTGTCCCACTGGCTTGGGCCTCTGTGTCTCTCTTATGCTGACCTCCAGTTGACTCGGCAACGAGGCTGTAGAGAGACAGAAGTGATACCAAAGGGCGGCTTAGCCACCTGCTGCAGTTTACTGCTCACTCCATCATCTTAAGAGTTTCTTATCAGGTTCTGTTTAGATTTTTCTCTTCTTAATGTTCTTCATGAGTCACCCCCAGCACTTCTGAAAATTGAATCATGCGGAGCCTTTATGGTTTTAATTAAGCCCCATGTCTTGATACTGAAGAAAATGGAAAATTCACAGTCCTTTGAGGCCAGTGTGTGTGTGTGTGTGTGTGTGTGTGTGTGTGTGTGTGCATATCAGAGGACAGCCTGCAGGAGTTTGTTCTGACCTTCCACCATGTGGATCTAAGATGGCGCTCAGGTCTCTGGTTTGGCCGCAAGCCTCTTTGCCCTCTGAACCATCTTGACGGCTCCTCACTGTGTGTTTTGAGTAAATGACTTGAGTCTCCCCTCATAGTAGCAATGCCTATTGCATTGTCTGCTGGGAAGATCAAAAGACACAGTCAATGCAAGTCACTTTGCAAAACACCGACTCAAGAGGGGATGCAAAAAGCACCCTTCGCTTTTCCTGGTTTTGAACAAATGGTTTGCTTAGCTGCATTTCTCTAGAAAGCAGAGCCTGACCCAAAACTTTTGTGTAAACCTCTGTCAAGGGAGACAGTGTAGGGACCCACGTGTGAAAGAACCAGGTGAGTGTGGCGGAGAAGGCAGCAGCCAGGTCACAGGATGTGTTAGCAAACTGTCTGGAGCTGATGAGGACGCATGCAGGGTACTCGGTAGTGTGGGGCGTCTCCAGAGAGGACCGGTGGGGCACTACGTCCTGGAACCATCTCTCAGTGAGGAGGAGGGAGAACTTACCCCTTGAATCTTTTCTGTCTCCTTGTGTTCATTGGTCAAAGCCACCTCTTTCTAACCTTGGAGTGAGGGCAGGAGCCAGATGCATTTTTATCTACCTGCCTCTTTGCCACCTGTAACCTTGTGGACCTCACTTTCAGAGCCCATGAGATGGAAACTTGAGAAGGTCCCAGCACCCGTGCCTTGGCACTGACAGCCAAACTCAAAGGAAGAGCGCTGCAGCAGAAATTGCAGGAAAGGGACTGGGGGCAGGCTGGACTTGTTTTGAGCACCACAGGTATCCATAGCAGCTGCTTTCTAGAGCTTTGCTGACTCCTGGGCTGTTCGAGGCTCTCTTCAGCAAGGATGGATATCTCCACGTACCAGCAAGGATGCTGTTGTTAACAAGCCTTTCCACGAGGGCTGTTTCCATAGTACCAACCAGAAAACTGTGGCTGCACAATCCCAGGAAGCACGTAAGTGGGTCTGGTGTTGTGAGAACGGGACAGGGACTTTGGATTCTCAACACTGCTCCGATCCAGGCCAGGCTTATTTTTAGTGTTCCCTCTGCTGAAGTCCCGTGAGGATGGGTAGATTCAGAGGTTCTGATTCACAGAGTTAGACGGATATTTCAGTGACTTCTAAGTCCGCTCTCAACCATATCTAGTAGCTACGCTCTCTGCACAAAGCGGGTACGGAAGCCATGGGGCTGCACAGCATCACAGAGCAGAAGCAGGTATGCGGGCCCAGGATGCAGTGGACTCGAAAGGGCAAAATGAGGCATGGAAACGCAGGATAACGTTTTAGCGATCGGATGAGAACTGATAGGGAAATCAAAAAGCTAACACCTTACACTTGGGAGCCAATTCTGCCTGTATGTCTAGCACCTGAGAGGTGGTCACTGGAGTTCAGGTGTTCTGGGCCACCATCAGTCATATTTCAAGTTGAAGGCCAGCATCATTCCAACAGAGCAAAACACCCTGTGAGAGTTACTGGGCTAAGGTCTTAAGATAATATCTTTCCGCTCTCTAAGACAATGTTTCTGGGATAGTTGTTCATCTGGATACTCTGACTCTTCCTCCGTGGGAAGAGCACATATAGAGTCTGTGCTGGTAACGTGCCTTTATGGTGAGGATGTAACAAGGCAGTGCCGTAGAGGGGAGAGGTAAGTACCGTGTGCCTGGACTGTTGCTATTCTCACTAGACTTTAGATGCAGCCGGAAGGTGATCCTGGCAACCCAGGTCTGATCACTGGGATCAAGAGGCCTCTTTTCTGGCTTCTGTCTCCTAGAGATTGAGGGTCCTCCAAGTGGGGTTTTGTGAAGCTCCCGATTTTCATCACAGGACCAAGAGATGCCTCCAGCCCAGAGAGCCGCCGCCGAGCCATCTGCTCCCTCCAGTAGATGTAGGCATTTGCCTTTGGGATGGAAGAGACTAGCCAGGATTTTCAGGTCCCACATTCAGAGATTTAACCCATTAAGCAGCACAGATATTTGGAAAAGGTTGCCTCTGTACCCACCACTTTTTTTTCCTTGTTATTCTTTAAACAACACGTAACGAGTGCCCGCTTAGCATTTTCATTGCATCGGGCGTCTTGGAGCTTGTAGCTTAAAGCACACAGGTGACGCGTAGGGTATGCATTTTATTTATGAGCCTTGAGTGCTCATGGATTTGGGTATCCATCGTTGGTGGAGCCAACTCCCTGTGGAGATCAGGCGAGAGCTGTATGGTGTGTCCCAGTGCCAACGCTTCTCTGCCAGGGAACTATTTTCACTTTTGTACGTATTTGCAGTATAAATACCATGTGTATATGCTTTTGGAGAGCAGAAAATACTATATTTGATTTAAAAGTTACTTTATCACATAATCTACAGAGACTCACAGTCACTCTTACTAGATCTTAATAGAGGTTCAATTAAAATATAAGCTACGGGCTGGAGAGATGGCTCAGCGGTTAAGAGCACTGGCTGCTCTTCCAGAAGGACTTGAGTTCCATTCCCAGCACCCACATCAGGCAGCTCACAAGGGCCTGGAACTCCAGCTCCAGGGAGTCTGGTGCTCTTCAGGCCTCTGTGGATGCTGCACACACATGCACATACCCTCTTTCTCACACACACCCCATAAGTAAAACCAAGAAGCCAAAGAAATGGCTCAGCAGTTAAAAGTACTTGCTGCTCTTGCATAGGACCTGGGTTTGGATCCCAGAACCCACAGAGTGGTCCACAGCTGCCTGTAACCTCCGTCCTAGAGGGTCTAGTGCCCTCTTCTGGCCTCCACAGGTACTGCACAGAGGTGGTACACAAGACATTCATGCAGGCAAAACAGCCACACACATAAAATAATAAAAAATAAATACTAAAAATAAGCAGTAATGTTACGTGGTAGCTTCAGCGTTTTGGGTTTACCTCCTGCCACTATTATGGCCTCATTGTATAACTAAGCATTCTAGAGGGATTATCTTTTTTTTTTCTTTTTTAAACACAGCGTCTCCCCATATAGTCCAGGCTAGCCTCAGACTAGAGATTCTCCGGTTCCCAGTGGCCAGGCATGGGCTGGAGTGATTTCCAGGTTCTTTGTGTCTTGCTCAAGAAATTAAAGGTTCATATGACTCTACAAAAGCAGCAAAGTGACTTTATTCAAAGCAAGCTGGTAGATACACAGTGAAGAATGACAGCGGCTACGTGAGCGAAAAGGTACAAAAGGGCCCCAGTTTATCGCCTGGGACTTCTTTTTATGAGGTCTTTAGGAGAGGGGAGATTAGTTACCAGGTGGCATAGCTTGACTGATTCTCTGTTTTGATCGGCTTGAGTTAGGCTTTCTCTCACTGCCCAAGACTCTTCCCATGATGCACATGGCTTTATGCACACACACACACACACACACACACACACACACACACACACACACACCTATTTATATAGGGAATTCTCCCCAAAAGCTCACTCAGAGAGCAGCTTTCCTTACTGTGACCTGCCACCAAAGGCACTCAGGCTGGCCTGCCCCTCTGGTCTCCCACTTAGGCATAACTGGTTGGATGGAATTTAAGTTTGATGGCTGTTGAGGGGAAGAGAAACTCACTCCTTTGTTCAAAATGGGGTGTTCATGCAGGTTGGTGTAAGTGGGGTCTAGGTTGCTAGCAGGCTGCTACGTGCGCTTTTAGGGCAGGGGTAGGTGCACGGTCCAAACCGAGTAGAGTCCCAGGCTGCTGAATTATTCCCTGTGTTTACCTGCCTCACTCCTGCCACAGCCTCTTCAGTACTAGACGTATAGCCACGTGCTGCCACAGTGCAGCCACCACAGCCTCTCTCTCTAAGTGTCACTGTGGGATGATACCTACCAACTGAGCCGTTGGGTACGCAAAGAGCATGGAATGCGCCCCTGTTAATAAACGAGTCCCTGGATGTATGAGACATTTTAAAGCTCAAACGATGTGTGATAGGAAGTTCAGTTAAAGACCACAAAATGCACACCCGTGTTTATCGCTCCAGGACTCACAGTGACCAAGCCAGGGAATCGGCACAGGCGCCCATCGACTGCTGAGCGGATGAAGAAAAAACGTGGTCCAGATAGAGATGGCTCAGTACTCGGCCATTAGTAAGAACACATGCATGCTGGTTGCAGGGGGAATGGATGGAAATTCAGGCGGCGTTAAGCAAAATGAACCAGGTCCATAAAGACAAGCACCACGCGCTTCCTCTCATTGGCGGAAGGCTAGAACAAGCCTGATAATAGAAAGGAGCTGCTTAGGGGGGTGGAAGGGAAGGAGAGGAGTGAGGTAAGGAAGAGTTAGGAAGGGTACATGTGATCTTTTTAAAAACTATTGCCAGTTTGCTGTGTGGTTAGTTGATTGACGAAAAAATGATTGAATGAGTGTGGTCGGTCAGCCGTCTCTGCCAGCCCTTCCCTGGAGACCTGGCCTTTTGCTGCCTTTGCTTCTTTTTCCCACTTGTTGCCCTCTGTAAATCTGCACCTGCATATAGGAATGACTGCAACATAATAGGGAATAGAAAGAGAGTTTTAATATATACCAAATATAAAACACTAATGTTAATTCTCAAGAGTATGTCTTAGGTTCTAACTTTCCCCATTGCATTTAGCTAGTAATGTTAAGAGTTGTGAATTATAATATGCATATAATATCAAAATATATATTATGTTTATATATATATATGTTTATATTGTAATATACCTATATATATATTATATAATATAATATCAAAAACAGTGCATAATTGGCCTGCATGGTTTGTCGGTCAAATTCATAATGAATACTGTGGCTACCGGATGAATGGTTCAAATGTATCCCCCGAGTTCCAGATTCTTCCTTGCCCACAAGAAGGATAGCTTCCATACCGTAGTGTACACCGGGCTCAGATTACGCGCTAGGTTGTTTGTAGAAGATAACACTGTAGAAGATAGGTGTCTGAGGAAACAGGTTCTTCTCAGGTAACTGGGAAACTGCTGGCTTTGTTTCCTTTGGGCTACTTACAAAACACGAAGGGTCAAGGGGAAGTCACACCCCTGTGCAAGGCCCCCCTCTGTGTACTGTGAGCCAGTAGCCAAGGCATATCAGCCAATGTATATATGAAGACACACATATTAATGTATATGTGCATATAAACCAATGACATATAACTAACTAGCATTAGTTAGTTATATATCAACTTGACAAAAGCTAGAGTCATCCGAGAGAAGGGAACCTCCACAGAGGAACTACCTCCATCAGATTGACCTGTGGGTATGTATGTGGGGCCTTTTCTTGACTGTTGATCACTGCAAAAGGCCCAGCCCCTGGTGCCAACCCTGGGACAGGTGGTTCTGAGATGCATCAAAAAGCAGGCTGAGCAAGTCAGAGGGAGCAAGTCAGTGAGCAGCACTCCTCCCCAGCCTCTGCTTCAGTTCCTGCCTCCAGGTTCCTGCCCTGACTTTCCTCAGCGATGGACTACAAACTGTAAGATGAAATAAGCCCTTTCCTCTCCGAGTTGGTTTTAGTCACGGCGTTTGTCACAGCAACAAAAAGCCAACTAGAGTAAAGAACACAGCAAGAGGGACTCGTTCTACTGCTCCTGTTTCAGGATCAAATAGCTTACTGTGTGCTGCTGTGCTGGTCACCAGACCAGCTCAGGTCCCCAAGGCTCAAGGACCGGTCCATCCGTTAAGCTCAGTCAAGAAGACCCTGTAGCCACATTCGCCCTCTGGATGCTGAAGTCATCTGTGCATTTTGTCAGCAGTGAGTTACAGGCACATAGATTCTATTTGGTCTGCTCCTCTTCTGCTGTCGCACACTTCAGAAGCTGACAGTGGGTGATCTCGGGAAAGTGGCCCCGCTTCTTTGAATGTGGTGCCCACAAGAGTTCAGAGGAACTCTGAGAATTTTTATCGCTTATTTTCAAAAGACATGATTTTCCTCGCTGCTCTGAAAGCTGCGTTCAGATTCACCCCGAAGTGACTGAATGTGCATCAAAGCCTCGGATCTAAGAAGAGAGAAATTGCCTTTTTTCAATAGAAGCGATGAGAATAACCTAAATTTCCAGAGTACCTGTCTTCTGAAGATTTCAGAAGGCCTTTATGTGGCTTGGGGACAAGGTCTCCCACCCCCCATCCCCAAAACTTTCTCTCCTTGTAAAGCATTTGATGGGTAAAGTTTCTCAAAAGTATTTCTCAATATCTTTCTCATTGTCTGATGTTGTGCCTTAAAGTTCAGTACATTTCAATTTCACTTACAGACATCTCTCTTTGAGGAGAATATATATCCTGTGTAAGTGTTGACTTCCTTTTTTTAGTTCTCAGAGGGTTCGACATCTCTGGAGAGCTATTTCTTAGCTTTTCTTTTTCCTGGATCAGTAACTGCTATTTTCAACCTTCATTTTATTTAGAGTATTTCCAGCAAGTACTAGTATTACAGCCCTGGTCACAGCCTCAAGTATCATTCTTTTTTTTAAAATAACACTTTTAGTAATAATTTGAGTTTCATACAATGCATCTTGACAACACCCTTTTCCCATTCCTCCTCTGTCCCACCTCTGTGTCCTCAAAAAGAAAGCAACAACAACAACCCGAATAAAAGAAACTAGTCCAGCCAGTGTGGCAGGAGCTTCACCACAGACCCTGGAGGCAGCAGTTTCTCTGATAATGGACATTCACCTGGCCTACACCAGCCTGAGACCAACCACAATGAAGCTTGATCCAAAGTTGGGCCCTACCACCCAAACTCACAAGTACACGAACATTGTTCAGGCACACAGATACAGAGCAGGCACACCAATATCCTGCAAGAACCACGGCATCCTGCAGGCCCTCAGACATCCTTGCAGGCACCTGGACATCCCACAGGTCCTGGACATGAAGCAGGAACCAGGGCCTCCCACAGGTATCAGGGCCTGCCACAGGCACCAGGACCTCCCACAGGCATCAGGACCTCCCACAGGCACCAGGGCCTCACACAGGCACCAGGAACCTCCCACAGGCACCAGGACCTCCCACAGGCACCAGGACCTCCCACAGGTACCAGCGCCTCCCACAGGTACCAGCGCCTCCCACAGGCACCAGAGCCTCCCACAGGCACCAGGACCTCCCACAGGTACCAGGGCCTCCCACAGGCACCAGAGCCTCCCACAGGCACCAGGGCCTCCCACAGGCATCAGGACATCCTGTGGACACCAGAGCCTCCCACGGGCACCAGGACCTCCCACAGGTACCAGAGCCTCCCACAGGCACCAGGACCTCCTGTGGACTCCAAGACCTCCTACAGGCATCCAGACATCCCATAAGAGTCAGGACTTCCTGCAGGCATCAGTACATCCCACAGGCACTGGGGTATTCAAGTATCATTCTTAAATATTATTAGAATATCATATTTTATCTTGTTGACCTAATCCCCAATAGCTTTGCACTTGAATCCATCAAGTAGGTGAGTCTTATTGTTTTCCCCTGTGCTAGTCAGGTCTCTGTTGCTGTGATAAAATCCATCGATGAAAGTAACCTGGAGAGAAAAGGGTTGATTTCATCTTATAGTTTATAGTTCATCACTGAGGAAAGTCAGGGCAGGAACTCATGGCAGGAACCTGGAGGTAGGAACTGAAGCAGAGGCCAGAGAGGAACAGTGCTTACTGGCTTGCTTTCCATGGCTTGCTTAACTTGCTTTCTTGTATAACACAGGACCAGCTGCCCAGAAGTGGTATCACCCACAGTGGCCTGGACTCTCCCATATCAATCATTAATCAAGATAAGGCCCCACAGACTTTGCTCTGGGCCAAATCTGATGGAGACATTTTTCTTTTTCTGCTGAGGGTCCCCCTTCTCAGATGCCCCTCTCTGTATCAAGCTGACAAAGGCTATCCAGTGCACTCCCATTATGGCAATGTCCATGTTTTCCCCTGGTTTCATTTTTGACAACTTAAAATTCAGCATTCAACACATACTTTACTGAAATGAAGTTTAAAATTAATCTGAACAGCAATATCAGAATACCTGGCACAAGGCACCAAGTATTTATAGATTCTTCTGCCTCTGATATTATTTCGTGAGCATTTCTCCAGTTCTTACTGCTTTTAAAAATATGCTCTGAAAACGGCTCGGGTTTATTGTTTGTAAAAACGTTTTAGATTCCCCTAGAACTCTGTCACTGAGTGGATTGTGTCACCTGACTTCCGTGGAAGGAAAACAAACAGCCATAGACAAATGTTTCTGAAAACGAAGGGGCACCTCACTTAAAGGTTCATCTCAAGGTAAGTGTATTCAGAGTTCTCCAGAACAGACCTTGCTCGCTGGTTTTGTTTTAAGAGAAAGTTACACATGATCATGGCAGTCTGACGCCTGCCAGGCAGGCAGCTGGGAACTCAGAGAAGAGCTGAGGTCGCAGGCAGTCTTGAGTCTGAAACCCACAGGGCAAGAGGCAGGCTGGAGACTCAGGCAGCGCTTCTGGTCACCATTCCACTTTAAAGACAATGAACCCAGATTATAACCAGACCTTTAAGGGATAGGTTAATTCCCCTGGTGGCATTTTTCATCTGCATGGAAAGGTGAGATTCTTCCCACTGTCTTCTACAGACTTCCAGCCGAAACTTTAGGCTTCCAGGAAGGTGTAGTGGTGTTAGTGTTGCTGCTGCAATAATTATACTTTATATCAAACCAGATGCTTAATACACATCTGCTGACATCAACAGCATCTCAGAAAGAAAGCATCAGAGATGTCTGTCTCCTGAATTGCACAGAAATATCCTGCATAAAAGTTGATCCCAGGGCTCTCCTTCCTTGAGTGTTGGCACAGAGGTGGTGGTGCCACACGAGGTTGTGACACATCAATGCTTAGGATAGGGTGGAGGGCTTGGTGGGGTGAAGATGAAACCACAGCGTCTGGGTAGCAAAGAAAGGAACGGAAACAAAAAGAGTCAGGGCAGAGGACAAAGCATCTGGGAGCAGAGGCAGTGTGGACAGCTTTGTGATGGAGTCCAGGGGTGTGCACTCAGGTGGCGTGTGACCCGTGAAGTGGGGCTCTTCACTACGGGTTGGGGAAATGAGGGTTTATAAGAAAAAAAAAAGAGAAGCATAGAGGATCAAAACCTTCATCTTCCGAGTGTAATGATGACGACTATGATGATTGGCTATGAATAGCTCTGTTTTTGGAGGCTTTCAGAGGCTCTGCAGTGTGCTCATCTAACAGAGGCATGAGGAAATGAGCTACTTCTCGATGCTTGGCATCCGCAAAGCTGAGCTAGCTACGATGGAGATGGAGAGACAGGACGAGATTCAAAGAAAAGAAGTCTGAGAAATTGGGGGGCTTGGAGATACTGGGAGACTAGAGCACAGTCAGCCTTCTCCCTGATCCCCCACCCCCACCCCTACATGGCTTCCCTTAAGGACACTAGCCACACTGACTCTCAACCCTGATTACCATTTCTTTTGAGCCTTTTCTCTGAACGGAGCCGTATCCCGAGATATGACAGCTGCGGGTTCCAATGTGTGAGTTTGAAGGAATGACACAACTCAGCCTATAAGCTGTACTGCAGGCAGAGATGTCTCAATTTTAATTCTGTTTTAATCCTCAATTTTAATTTTAAAAGTTGAGGTTGAGCAAAGACTCCTAGCTACTACTGAAACTTCACAAACTATCATATGGGAACAGATACCAAGAGAATGTGACCAGGTCTCAGTGTCTGTATCTTACGGAAAGCTGAATGTATCATCAACTCAGGGAGGGCAATCGAGCATCTTCCTGAAGTGCTGAGACCCTGGATGTGGTGGTTTGAATGAAGATGGCCCCCCGCAGGTTCATACGATTGAATGCTTGGTCCCCAGTTGGTGGAACTGTTTGGGAAGGATTAGGAGGTGTGGCCTTGTTGGAGGAGGTGTGTCCCTGGGGTGGGTGTGTCCCATGCCACTCCCACATCCTTGCTTGCAGATTAGTATGTGAGCTCCCATCTACTGCTCCTGCACCACGCCTACCTACCTGCTTACTGCGCGCTCCCCACCACAAGGGTCATGGACTCAAACCCTCTGGAACCGTGAGTCCCAATAAACTCTTCTACAAGTTGCCTTGGTTGCAGGGTCTCTTCACAACAATAGAATAACGAGACACTGGGAATCAGGCTCCTAAGGAAAGCCTGTGTTGCTCAAGGTGATATCATCTTATCATGGCTAGTGAAAGAGCTCATTGGGAATAAAGGAATCCATCAGTATATACTGCCTTCCTGGGAGCTCTTGGGATACTGCTCAAAAGAGCTGGGTGGCCTGTTGTTGTTGTTGTTTTTGGTCACATATTTTCTACCATAAGATTATCATCTAGTTTGACAGCAATGAGGCTGGGCCTTGGAGCTGTGGTTCCTTTGTTTTGTTTCCAGGCAAACAGTGGCTGTGGGTTTTCCTTCATGAAACCGGAGGAAGCAAGCAGCCCCACTGGAAGGAAAGGAGAATGGCCAATTTCCAAAAAAAGCACAGTGTGGAGTCAAGAATATGCCAAGATGTCTGACAAGGGTGGGGGATGGGAGATCTGCAGGCTTTCGGGGAGAGTGGGAGGTGAGCCCTGAAAAGACAGACCTAGGTGATATATTTAGCCACTGAATGTGAAATGACCGGTTCCCTTCCAGGAAACGAGTCAAGGTCTGAGAAGGCGAGGTGACAGTTTTATGCAGCAGAAGAAAAGAACTTAATGAAGGGTGATGAGGGACTTCAGGAGGCATCCCAGGCAGACGTGCACGAAGTAAATCCTCAGGACTGGGAGGTTCGCGTACAATAAGTTCACCCACAGGGAAGTTACCACCTAAACATTGCTTAACGCGGGGTGTGTCAGAACAGACCGTAACCGCGTGTGTCCGCCGCTGCCCTTTTCAGCACCCCACTTCCCTGTTTTTTTTCCCAGCCACGCTGGTCAATTTCACAGAACTACAGATATTTGCAGTGCATTGTCTCTCTATTTTCTTCCGGGGTCACTTTCTGTCTTCCCAGCATCCCTTTGATCTCTCAAAGGCTTGTTAAATCCCAAATCCTTTGCAAAGATTCCCTTGATCTTCCAATTTGAATACTTTTCTCTGCTTCCTCTGGAGACCTTATAGGATTTTATAATCCTGACAGAGTGCAACCCGCCCTGTCACCTACTGGGATTTTTCTGCCCTTGTTCTGTCTCTATTATAATTCTAATAGATTATTTCATTTCACGAAGATATAGAACTTGGCTTTCATTTTCTTTGAAGCCTCTCCTGTAGAACAATTCTTGTGCATAGACTGTGCCTCCCAAGTGCCCTCTGAATGAAACAGAATCACTGTCTGTAAGATGATGTTGAAAGGGTGTGGAGAAAATGACCCCCCTTTCTGTGAGAACACCCCTTTATTAGGAAGTGGGGCCGGGGTTCCACATAACATGGGGTTTTGTGAGGGCCTAGACTGGAAATGTGGGTGGGCTTGGTGCTAGGGTTGTAGAAGGCAAAGGACACGAGGTTTTAGGCCAGTGCTTGCCCACTGTCTTGTTGAGATGTCATCGGTGCAGGTTGAGGGTGATCTCACCAATGAGTCATTTTAATGACTTCATTTGAGCCAACTTTCCTTCAACAGTAAGCCTCAGAGCATTCTTCCAATGTTGTCATCCGTAGTTGCTCAAACTCTGCAGACTGGGTAAGAGGAGGGCTTTTCTTTAGCCCTAAATCAATGAAGAGGGCCAGACAAACCAAAGTTAACTTGTCCTTAGTAACTGGCAGCCCGAACTTACCCAACCCTTAGCATCTGATTGTGAGGTGACATCTGTTTTGCCTTTGATTTTGTGTGGAGGCTTTCAAGCTTCCTATTGCTTTTAATACGGTGACCTTTTAATACAGTTTCTCATACCTCCAGCCATCAAATTATTTTTTGCTGCTGCTTCATAACTTTGCTACAGTTGTGAATTGTAATGGAAATATCTGACATGCAGATGCGAAAGGGTTGTTCAACCCCCCCAAAGGGGTTGGGACCCACAGGTTGAAAACCACTGGTTTGTGTATGTGTGTGTACATAAATGTGTGGAGGGAGTTTGTATGCATTCATTCATTCTTTCTTTCTTTTTTCTTTCTTTTTTTTTTTTTTTTGAGACAGGGTCTCTCATTGGCTCAGAGTTCACTCAAGTAGACCGGGTTGGCTGGCCAGTGAGCTCCGGGGGGATCTTCCTGTCTCTGTCTCCTCAGTTCCGTGATTAAAAGCACTTGCCAGCATGCAGTTTTTCCTGTGGGTGCTGGGGATCAAACTTGAGTCCTCCCACTTGCGTGGCACGCCCTCTGCTGGCCGAGCCGTGTCGCCAGCTAACTCTTTCTCGAAACTCTTGATCCTAGTTGCTTGGTATAACACGTGCCTGGGTCCCTTTGATCGGTTTAGTTAGCTGTTTGGGGACAGGGCTAAGACGGCAGGACGGATACCCCAAATGCCGCTTTCTGTCTTTGTGCTGCTTTTCCCGTGAACTTAGTTTGCCATCAGGGACTGATCCTTCCCACAAACTCAGCAAGTCTCTGCCATCTAGGAAAGCTATGGGCGGTGAACTAAAAATCACGTCTCTGTGTTTGATAAGCAACCTTGTCAAATGAAGATGGCTTGGAAATAAACAGAAACATTTGACAGGGTGACAGGGTGAGGATGGGGGTGCATCTGTGGCCTGTGAAGAAGCCCGGGATGAATGCTGTAACAGGCCACAGACCACAAAGCGAAGGCCAGCACCCTGGGTGACTCATCACACCGTGTCTGCCCTCTAGTGGCTGCAGTTCACAGTCTCCCCGTGGAAAGGGACTGAGCATTAGGGGAGCAAATAAGTCTGCAGCCACCTCACCTGAGGACGACTCTCCAAACGCCTCTGAGCTGTTCCCAGTGCCTGCCGCATTAGGAAGCTCAGAGGTAAGAAAGCCTGACATTTACCTCGCCTCCCGCTGCCGTAACCGAGCAGAATAGTACCTAATTGGCAGTTCTGAAGAGAATAAACTAATTTATGTCAGATAATGTAATTTACTAAAATAATCCGATGTGGAGCTGGTGCATTTAAGCATAAAAAGCATAAATACAATGTTCACATCCCTTTTAATTTTTTTGTTGTTGTTGTTGTATATGTGGCTAGGCTTTTGGGGCTGAGAGTATAAATTGATCCCTATTCAGATTACCTTTGAAGAGCCTCCGAGTAGCAGAATGTTCCATCTCTCACCCTTTCAGAGAGAAAATGGTCACCTTGAATCGATAAGCTCTTACAATTGCGGGCTTGATAAATGGGCTCATCAAGTTTTTCTTTCTTTCTTTTTTTTTTTCTCTTTAGATGTATGAGTCTTCTTCCATCTCAGCTAGAGACTGCTTCCCATTCAGTAAGTCTCCTTCTTTCTCTCTTCCTGAAGCTTTGGCTATTTGAGATAGGGTCTCTGTAGTCCACACTATCACGGAACTCAACGTATAGCCCAGAATAGCCTTGAACATGTGGTGATTCCCCCAATTCAAGCAGCCTTAGTGCTAGGATTGCAGACACGAACCACCACACCCTGATATGCGATGTATTTGAGTGGAATTTCCTGGGGTCCGCTTCTGAGGTAAAGGGCTGTCTCGCTGGGCAGGCACATAACTGGAGCAGTCTCCTTCCAGAGCCAAGCATGGGGAACACTCACAGGCTAACATAGCCTCACCCCCCTGCTGGTCCATGTCCTGCACTCAGGGCCTGAGGAGAGTCACAGCACATCCTCTGGGATGGGAAGGGGTGTGCTAAAGTAGGAACAGCAGAGGCTGGCACTCCAGCCCCAGTGGATGCTGCGGTGTTATCAGAAGTGGTCAGACATCTGAAGAGACGGATCTTGAAACCTCACAGATCTCAAAGTGATCCGGGCAAATGACTCAGCATCTTGGTCATGCTCTGTCACGTGCCAGGGCCAGTTCATGGGAGCGTGTCGTACCTCTCCTCCTTCCCATGTTGCAGCAGAGAGCTGAAGGGGCAGAGAGCAAGAGTCATGAATCTACCCGAGGGAAAATCCTCTGGTTAGAAGGAACAAACACGTCCCAGGAATGTTTGAAAGGTTTGGAGGAGAGTGTGCCTGTGAGTGTGTGTGTGTGAATGTGTGTTTGTGTGTATTGTGTATGAGTGTGTATGTGTGTGTGAGTGCATGTGTGAGTATGCGTGTGTGAGTGTATGTTTGTGTTTGTGTGTGTGTGTGTGAGAGAGAGAGAGAGAGAGAAAGGAAGAGAGAGAGAGATCTGTATTGAAGAGGCCGTTTCATCTTACGTAAGTGCTGGCTTTTTCTGAGTGAGACAGAAATAAGATTTCAGTAGAGGAGTGAGCAGTCATAGTTAACAGGATCATGTAGTTAGTCTCCATGTTAAGCCAAGGTTGGAGGAGGGAAGGTGTGGAAGCAGGCAGATTGACTGGGAATTCTAGAACTCTCCAAGCTAGATACCAGAGGCGTGGATAAGGTTGGTGATTGCTGTGTCTTGAATGTGAAGTGTCTCCCAAAGACCTATGTGCTAAAGACCAGGCCTGGTCTGTGTGTAGTGGTGGAACTTTTAGGAAGCTTTTAGGGGTAGAATACAGTCAGAAGAAGTTAGGTCTCTGAAGGCATGCCCTCCAAGGGGTTATTGGCTCCTCGGCCTTTGTCTCTTTCTTTGCTCCCTGACTAGCATTAGGTGAACAGGCATCTGGGGCCACAGGCTCCCATTGCAGTGCACTGCCCTGCCACAGGCCCAAAGCAGCAGGGCCGAGAGACCACCGGCTGAAACCGCTGGCCCAGAAGCCACACGAATTCTTTCTTTTCTTACACATGTTTCCTTAGGTATTTTGTTTCTCAGCTACAGGAAGCTGACCATCTTGAAGATTGTGAATTGTTAGGTTTATGTGAGTAGCCCAATTAGACACTTAGAGACCTGCGTATAGCCATACAAAGCAGTTTTATTTCTCCTTGGGTTACATCCTGACATCAGGGCTGTCCGATTAAAGAAATATGGCGCAGCACCAAAAGCTGGCCATGAGCTACCTTGTACATCAAGTGGGCGGCGCCTGGAGGAGCCTTCGTATTCAGAATCTGAATACTGGATTGGCTGTCATATCTTATACGGAAGCAAGTAGCTTCTGGGGAAACGAGTTCTTGACAGTAAGCAGAGAGGCAAGGTCAATGTCGCCGCCACTAGGGGGCGCTGGTCCTCTCAGATATAATAGGGTACCAAAGCCCAGTCTATTTTAAAGACTGATAGCTCACCTGTGGGATAAGAGAAGCAGTAAAAGACGAGCGTGGGGAGGGAGGGGGTTGGGCTGGAGCGCGTGGGAAGAGCAGCTTTCCGGTGGAAACATGAAGCGTCATTTATGAGATCAGCGTACAAGACGGCATTTTAGGCTGGAAACGTGATGAGCTCATCAGGGAACGTAGACAGAAGGGGTCTAAGTACCGGACTCCAGGGCACTTCAGAGTTTAGAGGTAACACGGGGCCATCAAACAGGACTAGAGGTCTGCAGTCAACAAGGCGGGGTTAGACTAGGCAGTGAGAGGAAGAGCATCACAACAGTGGGAACAAGCAGCGGCTCCAAACGGCGCCAACATTCCAAACGAGCTGCCGTGAGGACACCCCGTTGACTACTTAATTCAGCAAGGAGATTATTAGTGACCATCATAATTTCCATGCAGCCATCATCCTCATTATGAAATTAGCTTTGAAGCTTGGTAATTTGTTCATCTGTCTTTAATAGGAATATGCAAGCTTCTCAGACAGAATGAACAAGAAAGCTCACTCATGTCCGTGTCTCAGCTTGCTAAAAGGGTTATTTGTTGAGGGACAACGTCCATGCTCTGTACCTGCCCCCAGCCACCTGTCTGTCCTCATCAGCAGGGGACCCATGCCGCTTCCCATATAACCCTGGTGAGCTGCAGTCTCCCTCTGTCTGCCCTTTGGTGTCTCTCACCCGCTGTCCTATCTCTCTCTCTCTCTCTCTCTCTCTCTCTATCTCTCTCTCTCTCTCCCTCCCTCCCTCTCTCCCTCCCTCCCTCTCTCCCTCCCTCCCTTTCTCTCTGTTTTACAGGGTCCTGCTCTACCCAAGACTCGGAATCCCTCCCCCTCCCCTGTAAGAAATAAATCTTTGCTAAAACTTGCCACTTTCCTGCGTCTAAAACTCTGTCCGTCGCTTTTCACACACACGAAGAATTATTACAGCTTTGCAGAATGAATACATTAATAAACGCGTGTGAAGGAATATTCTCAGTACTGGTCTTTGCAGTGGTTTGAACGAGGTGTCCTCCCACACATTTTAGGCCCCCAGCTGGTGGCACTGTTTGGAGAGGCTTGGAGGGCGTGACCCTGTTGGAGGAAGTGCGTCACCGAAGGTGGGCTTGGAGAGCTTAAGGATGCATATCGTTTCCAGTTTGCTCTCTCTGCTTCTTGCTTGTGACGCAGAGTGTGAGCCCTCAGCTTCCTGCTTCTGTTGCCACGCTTCGGATCCGCCGTCATGGACTCGCACCCTGAACTGTAAGCCCAAATAAACTGTTCTTTCTGTAAGCTGCTTTGGTCATGGTGTTTTATCACCACCGTAGGAAAGTAACTGCTTCAGGCTGCGATGATCTTCATGACGCTGCTCTCACCCTCGCCAATTGGGCCAGAAAGGTACGTATCACCAGACACGAGTATACTTGAAACCCTTGAAGACATCGATGCTCTTTAATCTTTGTGTCACACACACACACACACACACACACACACACACACACACAGAGTCTCGTGTATTCCAGGATTTTGCTGAACTCACTGTGTAGCCAAGCAGGACCTTGAACTTATGATTCTTTTACTACCGTATCCTTAGTTCTCCTGAGCACTCTATCAACACCCGGTGTTTGTGGTGCTGGTGATCGTAGCCAAGGCGTGGACATGCTAGGTGAGCAGTCCCATGTGGGCTGAGCTACAACCCAGCCTCTATCTCATACTTAGCAATATTCTCATTCCGTGAGTCTCGTTCTTTTTATAACAACGTCATGATCATGATCATCATCAAATAAGGACAACTTGATAGTTAAAGTTCATCTTAGAGTAATTCTTCTGCTTTCTCGTTCTTAGATTTCCATATACCCCATCCTTATAAACTCCATAATTCTACCTGCATATTTATTTCATGAAATTTATTTACTTATTTACGTTTTATGTGAATGCGTCTTCTGTCTGCATATGTCTGTGAACTACACGCGTGCAGTTCCTGTGGAGGCCAGGAGATCCTGGGAGTAGGATCCCCTGGAATTGGAGTTACACGCGATTGTGAACTGCCAGGTGGGTGCTGGGAACCGAACCCAGGTTCTTTGGAGGAGCAGTCAGTGCTCTTAACCACTGAGCCGTCTCTCCAGTCCCTGACGTGCTCAGACTTTCAGGGACCTCCAATATCATCTTCCTATAAGTTATGCTTGTCGTCCATCACACGCCCACCATTTAATGATTCAACTGGAGATACCTATTAAATGGGGACATGGGGAATCTTCATGTTTTTCTTTGAAGATACACTGGTGAGGAAGTTGGGCGTGGTGACTGCCTTCACAGAACTTCCAGTGTGGTGGGGTTACAGGGCAGTGACCTTAAATGAGCAACGACACTGACGGTGACCAACAAACTGAGAAGTGTCCTTTGTCCGTGTTTTCGAGGTTCTGCCCTAGGCCCTCCTCTCCCCACTCTAGATGTGTCCCCAGAAGCACAGTCATCTCTGGGATTCCATCGATTACTCCCCGAAGCTGTCTGTGGACCAACTTTCTCTAACCAATACCTACTTGATCTGCCTCGTTGAGAACCTCAGAACCACCTTCAAAGACAACAGAGCAAAAATAAAAGCAATTAGTTTCCCTGTCTAACGTCCTCACACCCGAGCTCTGAGTCTTCTCCTGTGCCTGGTCCACCATCATCCACAGCAGCATCCCTGAGCCAGCTGCCCACACGGACACAAGAACTATAGCCTGGGCCTCCTTGTCAACCTCATCCTGCCTGAGTCAGCCCGTCCTGATCTCTGCGTTCTCTTCTCTTCGGTGTCCCTCGATGGGCCCTACTCATCTCTCTTCCTCCTGAAAATCGCCACTGACTAAGAACCGTTAAACACCGCACAACTTTTATTATGTACCAGACTCTGTAGCAAGTTCATTGATGTGTTTCCTAAATTTATCCTCAGAACTGCCAACAGGGCCCCAGACCTTAGCAGGCCCTGAGACCTTAGCTCAACTGACTCCATGACGGAAGTGCCATTCGGGCTGTAAGACTCAGCACGGAGACAGCACCACCTGCCAAAACTACAACAAAGGCCCCGTCCACCAGAGTTGTGGGCAAGTCTCCAAGTGGACTAACCTTGCCTTTTGGCTTCTGTAGTTCTGTTTCTGGTTAACTGTTTTTGTTAAATGAAGCGTGTCAACCCATAAATAGAGACTTCCGATTGGCTTAAACCCATGTCTGAGCAGCCTTCTCTGATAGATACCCCACAACAAGAACAGACTGGGAAATAAGCTTGTTAGCTACCACGCAGGTCTCACTTTACAAGTCAGGGGCTGAGGTACAGAGACGCTAAGGACTTTGCTACTCACATAGATGTCAAAGGAAGGATCACCATAATACGGACCCATGTCATAAACCACAGAGCACACACTTGGTCACTGGGTTTCTACAACAACCTCCGACCTCATCCTGCTTAAGCTTCACACGCGTAGCCAAACATACTGTTGCTGTCGTTTGCTTTGGAGCGTTGGAATCAGGATCTTACGCTGTAGCCCTGGCTGAACTAGAACTCACCATGCAGCCCAGGCTTCCCTCAAACACACGGCACACTTCCTATCAGCCTCCAGAGTGGCTGGGGTTACACGCTTGAACTTCCATGCCCAGCTTTAAAGTCTTCCTTTATCATCTTCCTTAAATTAATTTTTTTGGGTTAACGTAGAGCAGAGTGGTTTTTGCCGTGGCCTCTGCACACATGCGCCATTGTGTTTCATTCTCAGCTGCTCCCCTGTCCCTTTGTGCCGCCTTGTGTCCCACACCCCATCTGGCTTCCTTCCTTCCTTCCCCAGTTAGTTCCCACTTCTGCTTTCTTTTGCACAGAGCCCATCAGCCTTCTGTCTCCAGCCTTTCATGATCCACCACCCCCACCCCCCACCCGGTCCCCCGTCTCATGCAGGCCCCACCTAGAAGGGAAAATCTGAGTCATTCGTCTTTCTGAGCCTGTCATATTTCATTTGGCATCATGCCTTCCGGTTGCATCTATTTCCCTGGAATGTCACGATTCCATCCCTCTTCAGGACGGCGTTTCTATTTAAGGTTCTTCAGTTGTTCCTGGTCGCCCTTGCAATAAATTCTGAAGTCCGTAAGCTCTCGAAGCTGTTCCCCTTCTTCTGCTTGCCTTTTAGGGTTTTCTGGTTCCCTCCATCCCTTGCCCCCATGCAGCTTCAAAACACTTCATCAGAAGAAACTTTCATTATTTTTCCCGAGGGAAAATTACATTATGAACAATTTTTCTTTTTTCAATATCTCCTCTCTAAGACCACAATTCTTTAAGATGGATTTTCCCCCTTTTACAACTAAAATCAAGAAATAGTTGTTATGTGTATTGTGACGGGAGACGTGTTGTTTGATGCACGTAAACACTGTGAAATGACTGGATCAAGTGAATGACTATATCTCGCACCTCATACATATTTTTTGTAGTAAAAACACTTAAAATCTCTCAGCGGGTTTCATATATACAATACGTGGTTACTTATTATAGTGGTATGCTGTGTAATTAATCCCCCCCGCCCCCGCGCCAGTCTCTTCTTTTCTAACCAAAACTTCACACCATTTCATTAACATCCTTCTGCCCCCGTCCCACCAGAGGCTCCCCAACCACCAATCATCCCCTCTGCCTGAATGAGTTCAATATTATTTTCATTCTCTTATGAGGAACATCGGGTGGTACTTGCCTTTCTGTCCCTGGTTTGCTTCACTTAGCCTAATATTTCTCCAGGTTTGTCCACGCTGTCATAAACTCTCCGTCTTTTTATAAGCTACCTTTATGATGTGTTGGTTAGTCTTGGTTGCTTACTTGACTACACCTGGAATCAACTAAAACTCAAGCAGCTGGGAAGGCAAACAAGGGATTTTCTTGATTGGATCGTTTGAGGTGAACAGACCCATCCTGAAGCTGGGCTTCACCTTCTGGTGGCAGCCCATGAAAAAGAAAAGAAGGAAAAGGAATTTCCTGCTTTTTGCCTGCTTGCCTTCGCTCTCACTGGCAAGTTCATCTGCGCTGTTGCCAAGACGTTCATTCACTGGTGTTAGAATTGAGTTCTTCGGGATCCAACACAGACTAAAGACCAGCAGCTCTCTAGGAATCTTCTAGAACTCCAGGACCAGCTTGAGACTGCTGAGACACCCACCCTCACGGACCGACCCATCCTTGACCTTTCTGTTGGGAGACAGCAGCTGTCGGACTGGCTCAACCGCAGCTATGTACCTCATCTTTTGGGTTTAGACACCAAAGTTGCTTCCATAGCTTGGCTATTGAAATGAATGACGTAATGAGCATAGACATATCTGGAAGATGCTGGTATCACTTCCTTGGGGTGCTTTCTCACAGTGGGCTTAGTGATATCCGTCACTTTGATGTAAATAATATATGTATCACGGTTTCAGACGTTTCAGTCCATGGTTTTAACACTTCTGTTTCTGGCTCCAGTGAGGCCCTGTAAGGCCAAGGCTGGACTTGACCAAACTTTAGTAAGGCTTGAGAATGTACAAGTCGGCCTGAACTTTGCCTGAACTTTCCCAGAAACCTTGGCATCCAGATAGGGAAGAGTTCCAATTGTACTCACGTAAGATTAAGTTTCTATTCACGCTCAGCACTCCCTAACAATGTACCTGGAATAAAGAATAAGTTTCCGCTCAGCACTCCCTAGCCACAAAACAATGCACCTGGAATGTACTGTTACCTTTTCGCCCTGCTGATTCATGTCATTGCACCCAACCAATCAGCTTAAAGGTTATGTGGTGTCATTGCATCTAACCAATCAGCTTAAAGGTTATGTGGTTGCAAGTTTGAAAGTCCCCTCGGGGTGGCCACCTGCCCCCCTGGGTGGGGACTCTATGGAGGTCCACCCCAGCATGTAGGAAGGATGATGTGTTGGTACAATAAACCTCATGCTCCTGCAACGATCCATGCCTCGGTGTCCCTCTCGGGGTCTCACCTGATAGGAAGACCCATCTTGGGCTTCTCAGTCCATTCTGACTGAGGTGGTATGGTCGAGTAGTTATTTACCTCACGGTGGCTGGGGAGCAGAAGAGAGAGCTAGGGAGGGGCCAGAGACAAGGTAACAAAGGAACACCCTGGTCACCTACTTCTCTGCTTGGGTTTCAGACCCTAACCCAAACCCACATGATGATGGATTAAGTCATTGAAATTAATTTCTTTGTGACACAGCCACTTCTCAATCGTGCCGCCAGCCGGGACCAAGCCTTCAACACAGTACTCTTCAAGAGGCTCAGTGATATCTCAGCGTGGTTTTAATTTACATTTGCACAGTAAGAATTTATCTTGAGCATTTTATTAGTGTGTTAGTTACTTTTTGGATTTTTGTGATTAAAAAAAAAAATTAACAAAGGGGTAAGGAACACCCGGTTCCAAAGGGGTAAGCATCCTTCATGGTGGAGAGGCGTGGCAGGAGCAGCACCTGGAGCAGGAAGCTGAGAGTTTACATCGTTCAGCGTAAGCTTGAAGCAGAGAGAACTGGAAATGGCAGGAGTCTCTAAACTCCCAAACTGTTTCCCTGCGGTGACATCATCCCTCTCAGAAGGCCACGCCTCCTTGACCTCTCCAACGGCACCACTTTGCTGAGGCCGGTGTTCAAATACATGAGCCTGTGGGGGACATTCTCATTCAAAACACCATGACCTGCTTGATTGGTGATATTTGCCCCTTTCAGAAACGCTTATTTAGCTGCTTGCCCATTCTGAATAGGGTTCTTAATTTTCACGCTATTGAGCGCTTTGAATACTTTGGATATTCATTTGCCAGATGTACAATGTGCAATCACATTCTCCCAATCTGCAGTTTCCTTTGCACTAAGGAAGCTTTTTTTTTAGTTTGATATAATCTCACTGCCTATCTATTGTTTTGGTCCCTGACCTTTGGGGGTCACATTTAGTCAGGCCAAGGCCAAATGGTTCTCTTCCAGTTTCATAATTTCTCGTCTTCTGTTGTATCATCCAATTCAGTCTGAGTTGATTCTTGTTGCGGTGAACACAGAGTCCAATTTCACGTAGCCCGATGTCACTTGCTGGAGACTGCTCTTTGTCTATTGTGCATTTTTGACATCTGTGTTGGAGATCGGTTGACTGTGTGTTTGTTTCTGGCCCAGACACTTTTTTTTTATTGCCATAAATATGCTCTGCTCCAGTTCTGAATCTTCTCATGGACTTCTTCTTTGGGGGAAATCCCTCTGACATGCCTTCTTCACTTGCCATAGTTTATTTCCTACTGGAAATGTATATAATAGTTATCAAATTGAATTTCTCTCCTACTTAGCCGCCCTAATTCCCCAGGTATGTGAGATGTTGCCTTGGGTAGCCTATGGCACTCCAAAGATGCTCGTGATACAATGTAGATATATTATTAATTTATATAGTTAAGCAATTCATTCTTTAATACTGTATCAAAGCATCCGAGTCAAGCTAACTTTATAAAGAACAGAAGGTTATTTTGTTTATGGTTTTAGAGGCTAAGTGTCCAAAGAGCATGGCATAAACTTTGGCCAAATCTCGTGACAGAGGGTACGCCAGACCTGAGAGCCCAGATAGGAATAGGTGCAGGCTTGTAGACCTGGGCCCCAGGGAAGCAACCGTGCTCTCACGAGAAGAGCTACTTCATTTCCTTCTGAAGCCACACCCACACTGATCTGAGGGCCAAGCACGAGGTCCTACCCGATAGCGGCCCCCCCAGTGCACTTCTGATCACCACCACGTGGACATCACGCTCCCAACAAACTAGGAATGCCCAAATCACAGATAAAGCACTGCACACGGCAAAGGGGCCTTTGCGGATGTCATGAGTTAATGATACTGAGACCGGGATTTGATCTCGGGTTGTCCAGATGGGCCTGGTGCAACCTGCGTCTCTGAGTCAGGAGAAGGCAAGGAGACAATGGAAACCTCTAGAAGCTGGAAAGGCTAAGAAAACACATTCTTTCCTAGCGCTGTCTTAAAAACAAACATTCCCGGGGCTCAGCTGGACCCACAGTCCTTGCCATCTGGGAGGGGGGTGGGTGCGCAGGCCAGTCTGGGAACCTCCGGAGACAAGGCACAGCTCCGTGAGGTGCAGCTGTCACATTGGCCACTAGGTGTCAGGCTTCGCCCTCTTCCCTGGTAGCCCCTTCCCTCCCTTCCTCACCCCTCTCTCAGAAATCTCCAGCGGTTGTTTCATGCGCACTGGCCCATCTCAGAAATGCTCTGCAGTTTGGGGAAGCCATTACTCACATCTACAGCTGAGGAAAGGGAGGCCGAGAAGCTAACTCAGGCACCGGTGAGACCCGGGGGCCGCCGCAGGTCTTGACGTCACACTGCCTTGTCTGTAGACATTTAACACATGAACACGGGAACAAGGTGCGTGTCCCTAAGGACAAAACCAGGAAACGGCCCCAGGTTCCTTTCAAAGTAGTCTCATTACAACGGCATGCATCTTTACTTTTCGTCCTATTTTCAGGAAAGGGAAGGGGAGGATTTTAAACAGTTCAATATGATGCCTTTTAAAATTCCCCAACAGTCTCTGGATGAGTAAACAAAGTTCTGGTATTTAACATGTCAGAAGACACTCACCTTCAGGGCGGCCAGCACCGCCTCTGATAGAAGGTAGTCTCTGAAACCAGGAAATACAAAGCCCACTGAGACCTGGGTCCTGGACGTCTGTCCAAATCCAACAGCCACCAGTCCTTGGCGGTTGGGTTTGGGATGTGAGCATGTGTGAAAGGGAGAAAGCCAGGGGAAAATGAACAGGAAGACTTCTGGCCTCTTTGCTCTGAAAAATCCAAATACGATGGACTGTGTGTATGGATACTTCCCCTAAGATTCTGATTGGAAAACCTCCACTACCATTAACAAGCAAACACCCTCAGTTCAGGCTCATCGCCCAGACCATAAGCAGTTGTGATATCTTGGGTAGAATTCTCATCTACTTTCGCAACATAAATTAGGCACATTGAATTTATTCTCGAGACATCTTATAGGAGAAAATATTGATGGTTCTCATGAAGAAAAAAAATTATCTCGGAGATCTAAAAAGCTATTTAATGGCGAAAGGTCTGGAGAAATTTTCCCTCACCTATTTTGCCCTTTCCCTTGTCAAAACCCAATAGGATTAACACATATTACCGGATCAAGAAAAGCAGTCGATCTCTCTCTCTCTGGCTCTTTCCCCAACCCTAGACACACGTGTGTACACACACATACACACAACTCAATTTTTCTTCTGAATCAATTATATGATTGTATGTCAAAGGATCCTGTAAAGTTCTGCTAAATGCTCTGTGTAATCCCGACCATTGTACTGAGGGAGGCGGCTTATACGAATAAGTGCCTGCCATCGGACATTCCTTAAACCTCACTGCGGCCCCTCTGCTCAGATTTTAAAGACGATTAGGAAACCATAAGCCATAAAGCTTCTAGGACAGATAGCATGCTCTGCCTTTGAAGGGCTAGGGATTAGCCATCACCATGGCAGCAGAAGCTTCGAGACAGGCAGTGTTGGGGTAAGGCTAGAACCACCACAGCACTGACTGGAGGAAATTGGAACCATGGTTCCATCGTCAGTGACTCAAAACCAAAATGCCCTTTCTCTGTGAGAACTCCATTTCCTTCTGGAGTTCTGGGCAACCTAATCATCCAGCCTGCCTGGCTTCTAAGCAAGGCCTTGACAAGTTCCTGTAAGTCTCTCCTGACCACCTATTGCCCATCTCTCCCTGAGCTATCTATACCTATCTCCTCTCTGTGTAAGGGACTCTGCCTTCGGGGGGCAGAAAAGCATTTCCTCCTCCAGGAACCATATAGCTATAGCCCTGACGCTTAGGACAAACAGTCACAGTCCCGGTCCTGGGCGTAAGGATTGAAGGCCATTTTAACAAGATCACGTAGTTCTGTTTGGAACAGTTATCCCTGTTCTCCAGCTTCCTTGTGTTCTCAAGTGTTCACAACCCAAGTGTGCGTACTTGAATATGCTTGCCTTTGGTCATTATTTTCATCTGGTTCGTTCTTTGCATCTTGAGGAAGGGCGGCCAGCTGACTTGCGATATAAGTTGTAGGCCCTGGCTGATCCTCCTTTGCTTTCCATTTTGACAACCCTCAAGCCTACCTTGTCTTCACCAAGTCTGATTTTCTTTTGATTTCTAACACTTAACTGTGGAGGTAATGACTTCCCCATGACTTCCCCATCTGAGGATATTCTGTGAAGCCTTAAGATTCTGAGACCCTAAAACGCACCGCCAGCTATTAGTTCAGTAAGTTTGTTGGGAAATGGAGAAGGAACAGGAGCATAGAGTCACCGTGGGGACTGTGGGGTGACAGATACTCCCCAGAACCACTTTGGAACTAAGCGTGTAGGCCCCTCAGAGTCAGTCACTGTTCGCTAGTGTTCCTGAGGATGTCTGACTCAGCACCACAGTCTGGACACCCAGATGAATCTAGAAGGTTCGATGGGCAGATCATTCTTCCTTTGGTTCCTGGGATTGTCCAGTCCATGTCTTTGAACTACAAGGTGAAGGAGCCCTGGCTTCTCTGAAGATCAAATGCTAGCTGGGGCCACTGAAAGCACTTCCTGCATTGCAGGTCCAGGGACAGAGGTCAGGGTAACAAAACGTGGCTGGTTTGTTGCTGTTACATTTCCCTCTTCTCCTTTGCTTCCCCAAGGCTTTTGGAAAAACAAAATGAGTGCAGAGTAGACATCCATGGGACGGAATGAGAGACAGCAGGGACCTAGGGCTTTTGAAAGTGAAATGGATTTTTGAATGCTAAAAAAAAAAATTTGTAATTTCCAGTTTTAAAGAACTGTACGGAAGGATAATTGAGCAAATAAAAGCTCACTCTTTGAACCTGGTTAGGGATATATCATTGACTTAATGAGTTTTCAACTTAACAAAATTGCTTTTTAGGAAACAGCTGGTGCTTTTTTTTTTTTTCCAATTCAGTTTTTTTTTTTTTTAAGCCTCCAAATTTCCTTACATAAAGGGACTCTTCTGCAGTGGAATTTGATGCGAATGTAGATAGCTCTCCAACTTCTGTATTTGTACTCCAGTTCTTTGTTCTTGAGCATGCTTCGAGCTAGGTAGCTTCTTTCAATTACACAGCATCATTCAGCTAAAGAAAGTTTGTCACCTCTGGAAAGCTTACGAATAAAGGAAAACTGAATGTCACCAAGGGACGGATGGGATAAAAGCTTTGGGAAGTAGTTTGGACTGCTGCTGGCCCTGGTTGTTGTGTCGTGTAAATGGCTAGGGCTGTTGTCCATGTGGGAGTGTCCCAGTGAGGTTCCCCACAACCCAGAGGGCCTTGTACTAATTTTACAGGCTAGCTTGACACCTTGCAATGCTGTAATTTTACCAGGAGGTGGCGAGCTTCCAATGACCAAGGTGACTTGCTGAGCCATCTTGCCTGCCCTTGTGAGTCATTCTAATAGGAAACTCTAAATCATATATTTCAGTGTCTTACGAGTCGAGTGAATTAAACTGTTTCAATACAATCGATAGGCCAGGGATAGAAGTATCTAACATTATTCAATTTGTGTTAAATCGCCCGTTTTGCTCAGCCTGTATAGGGTTTGATAAATCTGGACACAGATTTAACAGTGGGATGAAGGGATATTACCTAGAATTGCGAGTCTGAGGTGGGTTTTTGCTTTTCTTCTCATTGCTTTGAAATTTCCAGATGACAATTTTCAGAGAGGACCCGCCTCCCTCTTGGAGGTGGCTGGAGGCTGCGGCTGCAAGGGAATTAGAAGGAAATTCCTGAGGGGTTCACTGGCTGACTCTGATGGGACTAATTAAGGCAATCTTTCTAATTACTCTCAGGTCCTTTGCTGGTAAGCGCTGCCCGATACACCCTTATTTATATATTGATCTGCCGGCTTCTTGCCCTCGGGGCCACCATTAGAGAGAGGCTCTCTGCTGTCACCTGGGGACTTTCGATAGCCATTTCTGTCTTCCCCTGCTTTCTGCTTTGGGTGCCAACCTAGGGCAGAACAACAAGTTAGGATTCACTTTCCTTTGGTTTTTTTTTTTTTTTTTTTAAAGATCAACCACCTGTAACATGTTAAACAGACTTCAGGCCTTTGACTCACAATTTGGGTTTATTGGCTTCTGGGTATTTAAGATCCTTTTTGCTGAAGAGGAAATTTAAATGATGGACATACCTCTTGTAATGTATCAGACAATACCACAGTTCTCCAAAAAATACCAGATTTGTTGGCTCACAAAATATGTCACTCTCTTCTACACCCTAGACACGTCTGGTTCCCTTCTACCCAGGGGTCACCTTTCTAAGCGAGGCCCCACGTATAGGGTGTTGTAGGAAGGGAGCTGTACGGGGCGTGCCTCCCCAGATGGCGGAGCCAGCCCATATCGTCACGCATAAGGAGTAGAACTGTTGGAGGGATGGCTCTGCAGTTGAGAGCACTGGCTGCTCTCCCAGTGGATCCCAGTTTGGTTCCCAACACCTAATGGTAGCTCACCATCACCTATAACTCCCGTGACAGAGGATCTGACACCCTTTGCTAGCCTCTGTGAGTAGCACACACACGATGCATATACACACATGTAGGCAAAACACTCCCACACATGAAATACATCTTTAAAAAAGCAATAGATCCAGGGCTGTTGTTCTAACTTCATACATGTAAATATACACCAACACGAGTTGTAACTTAAAACCAGCAGACTCATGACGGTAACACCAGGACCGAGGCAGTGTCTTCTTATTTCTCATTTATTCCCGGTTGGAAACGTTTGGCTTTGTATGAGCATAACTTTGGAATCTTTCAATTTGCTGGTTAGTTTAAAGCATCTTGTCCATGATCCCTTTTCCCCCCAGTCTCTGGGCACCTCAGCTTCACCTTGGGAACCTATGAGTTCCTTCCCAGTGTGTTGCTTCTTGCTAGCTGCTGTTTTTCCAAATTTGCTGGTCTATTTACTCTGTCCAGAACGCAGTGATCATCCATCAAATCTCTTCCCTATGATGGCTGGCTTTTCAGGCACCAGCATTTTCTATGAAGCGAGATTGCTATTTGCATTTATAGTACCATGTACAGGATGCAGGATTTCAGTCACCAGGAATTTCTTGTGTTTTTATATTTATGGATGTCAATACATTTCATGTTAGCCATCTGATCATATTCCTTTGCCCAGAATTATTGGACTGTGGTGGCACTGACAGAATTATGATTTCTTTCTATGAGTTCCAATAAATGTAGAACATATTTTTACAAGTAAAATAACATGTCTCCTATAAAATGACAATAAAAATCACTCTTAATGCTAAAGTGTGATAAAATATTTAATTGGCTTCAAACTCAGAAAATTTGCAAATATCGTATACGTAGGCACAGACTATCTGTGCTTGTTTCCTATTGATGAAAACTCCATCTACTTTAGTCTTGAGTATTTATTTATCAGCTTCTGAATGTCTTTATGACACACACACACACACACACACACACACACACACACGTCTGCAACAGGACAGCCCAAGTCTCCACCTGGCACATCTTGGGGCATGGCCTTGCGGTGAACTCACATAGCACATGTTTGTGTAGACTTCCCCACCCCCCAGGACCACGCTTCATTTCATCACCAGACTCTCCGCCATTGCTTCTCCTGAGTCAGAAGGATAGGAAGGATAAATACTCTTAGAAGCATCACGGGAGTGCATCCTCCTCCTGAGCATTTTCCCAATCGAGGGATCCAGGTTTTGAATTGGCCTTAGGTGTTACAGTCATTTGAGTTTCTGCTTCTTTTATTCCCGTGTCAAAGTCACCTCCACTTAACAAAGCTGTGCGTGCCTTGAGTCGTTTTTTACTTCTGGTTCAGATTTCTGCATACTTAGGAGGGGAGAGCCATAGCGTGGTGTTTTATGGTGTTAGTGTGACACGCTGCAGAAATGTCTCATTTATTTACAATGTCAGATTTATGTCACCATCCAATTCCAAAAGGGATTTGAGGTGGTACACGGAGATGTTGACTTTGCTCTTATCTGAGCGCTTTAAACTGTAATTTATGCAGGTGGCTTTGTCTCATCTATCTGCCTTCTCTTGGCATGTGGTGATTAATGTCAGCGAGTGAAAGAAAACTTCTGAGGATATAAAACATCTTCTCATTTGTGAGATTTTTGGCAAGCTCTGAGAAGACGGCAAGAGGAAACGATTTGGAATTGCACACCAGGCAGGGGAGAGTCAAACGGCTATTTAAATTTTAAAGAGGAACGCTCATTGAAAGGTAGAATCACCTTGAAAAAAAAGACATTTCCCCTAAAAACTGTAACCGCCTCCCCCTGGCACTCACAGGTATGTGACAGTCCTTGCTATCCCTTGAGAGCAGGAGATTCCGCCGAGGTAAGACAGCATAGAGTCTTGGTAGAGCTGAAAAGCTCTCTAAACAAGTCAAGCGAGTTTGAGATTGGTCAAGAATGCGGCTTTCCGGTTAATCTCTCTTCTTACGGTTTGTCACATTCCACAGGGAGGAGTAAACTACAGATGCCTGGGGAAGAAGAAGGGGAGGAAAAATAGCTGGAGCAGATGTTTGCGCTGTGTTTTATTAGGTGGCTGACTGGCCGCACATTTAATGGGCTGACAGATGGCTGATGGCTCTTCATCAGCAGAATTTGAAGGATGCTTTGTCTCGGTGGCTGGCGACAGAACTGTGGAGGAACCGAAGCTGTGCTCACTATCGACATGGTTGATATCTGTGGCACCCTCGTCCCTGCCAACGTGCTTTTCCTTTTGCCCTGCCTGCTCTTCTGGAAGCACGTTCTTCCACTTCTCGCTGAGTGGGGACAGGAGACACGCAGGAAGTATCCTAGAAACCAAAGGGGAAGCAGGCCACGCTGGGATGCGTGGTAGGGAGCCGAAGCCTTTGTCACCTGCGCAGAGGCGCAGGAGGTGGGGGGTTCCTAAGCCTCACTCCTAGTTCCCATGTTGGGAGGCATGGAGCGGCGACTATGAACCTGAAGCAGAGCAGTCACTGGAAAGTCATTGTTCTGAGCTCTGTCATACACAAGTCTCTCTTGGGAGGGCCTGGGCCTTTGAATTTTTAACAGTACCCCACCCCCACCCCCCAACTTGGTTTGGATGGATTTTAAATATGATAACCCCTGGACTTGCCTAGATCATCTCTCAGTTTCCATGCTGATATGTATTTATATATTTCCATGCTAATATTCCATGGTTCCAAGGCCACTTGACTTTGCCTTGCTGTGTCCCCCTAGGGAGAAGTCCTGGGCCACAAATATTCAGTCGTCTTCCCGGAACCCATCTTCAGCAGCCCTGAGCTCTGCCCTGGCTTCCTCAGAACGTCATGTCTTGGCAGGCGTTGTGTGCAGGTGTGGACGGGTCATGGCCCAGTTCCTGGGGAGACAGAAGCACTGCAGCAAGATTCCACTGGGAATGGTCCAAAGGCAGCCCGGTCACAGCTGTCTCTCATGGGCAACCAGATGGCATCAAAGAGACACCAGTCGAGACAGAATGAGGTGCCCTGCTGCCGGGTACGCAGGTGACTGCTGGACAAAGAAAGACTATGCAGCAAGATGGAGAATTGGGTCAGGTTAGAGAGAGAATATTCTGGATGACATCAAGATTGCCAGGAAACTGAGAAAGAAGCATGCTGAGCTTGACCAGACCCTCCAAAAAAAAAAAAAAAAAACTGAAAATGTCAGAGGCAGAGTCAACCTATTCCTGGGGGAACCACAGAGCCTTTCACAATTACCCGCATTTGCTGGGCTTCTGGGGCGCTCTGGGGTGCAGGAAGGGCTTGCCACCCCAAGAAGTTCCATTGACGTCAAGCCCTAGAAACACAGCCAGTGCCCTGACAGGAGCCAGGTCATTCTGTGAGCATTCGCCGCCCCTCCCCCACGCCCCCATTCTGTGTCTCATTGGAAGAAAATGTAGCTTGTGCTCTCCCAGGCCTCAGTCTCCTCATCTGTAAGATGAGAGTGTTGAACTCGATCATCCTGAAGATACGTTCCAGCGCTAAATTTCTATGGAAACAAAACAAAAGTGAATAACAGATGGAGGGGGGCCATTGAAAGGAACTGCTAACTAAGATAATTATGAGGAGGGATAGAGTCTTGTAGACAGGGGACAGCTGCTCCGAGGTAGAAGGAAGTCTTGTTGAAGATCAGGTAAATCAGGAAAGCCCCTGAGCTTAGACACACATACACACACACACACACACACACACACACACACACACACACACACAGACACAAACATGCACATGCACACACACACACAGACACACACAGACACAAACATGCACATGCACACACACACACAGACACACACACAAACATGCACATGCATACACACACAGACACATACACATGTACACAGACATATACATACACACAGACACAAACATGCACACACACACACACAAACAGCACATACACACACACACATATACACACACAAACATGCACACACACACATACACACACACAAGCAGCACATACATACACACACAAATACACACACACAAACATGCACACACACACACAAACAGCACATACACACACACACACACACACACACACACACACACGAACACACTTGGGGCAGTGGAGGTGACTGCTTAGCTTGAGGCCATCTAAGGTCAAGGTATAAGCTAACCTACTCAACACTAGAGCATCTTCCAAAGCAAACAACCCAAGGCAAGAAGCAAGCAAGATTCAGGCACCAGGCTTGTGCTCTCTTTAGACAAGCTCCTTCATTTTCAGGCCTATCCTTCCCAAACACCAAACACCAACCATCATGGGAGCACCTTCGCCGAGAGATCTGTACCCGTCCATCTTAGGCTTGAAGAGACTCCCAACGGCTCCCACTACAGAACATAGGGGTCTGGTCACTGATTGCTCAAGACTCCAGGCCCATAACTCCCCCACCCCGACCCTGGATGCTCTGCTTGTCTTCAGAAGTGGATCGGGGAAAGCCACGATGGCGCAGTGGCTGTCTCCTTCTGGACCATCAATGGATATGTAAGCGCTAGTGTGTGGAAGGGAGGCAGGACACGCTAGCCTGGAGAAACCTGTGTGGGGGAAGGATGCTAAATGAGGTCCAGAGCACTTAGTCAGACCCAAGCAACAGACAGTAGGACCGTCCTTGAAAAGGCCTGACCTGCTAGGTGTTTTATTCTGAACTAGACTGAAACGAGCAGAGCTTCCCCTTCGCCCTCTACCCAGATCACCAACTTCCTTCAGCTCCGCCACACCCGAGGTTTATCTAGTTGGCTTTTTAAAATGTTCAGGACTCCAGCTTTCATCCCAAGCTTGAAGTTGGCTCTCTTTCTTTGCCGCCTGTACACGCTTCATCTCTTCTCGTTTGTGTTTTATGGAATATCTTTTCTCTAGTAAGAAGATACAGTTCTTTTACTCCATCCCCCCCTAGAACTTTTCTTCTACTTTAAGGTTTTGTCCAAAATAATCTATGAGATTCATTCTGCAGGAAATTCATGTTTTAATAGGTTGTCTTGTCAGCTGTCTTTTGGTTTTTGATTTGGGGAGGCGTCTGTCCTCCATCTACAGCAGCAGATTTGCTTCGGTTGGTGCCCTGGACTTCTAGGATGGAGAGAGATTCGGGGCACCATGGGCTGGCTGCTTCACCGTGATACGGAGACAGATCCCTTCAGAGGTGGCCGTCTTACTCAGACCAGCCCGTGGGTGGTTTTATGCTGTCCTCGGCTCCAGGAAGACACTTCAGGACTAGGAAGAACCAACCAGCCCTCAGTCCCCACAGTCAAGTCAGGATCCTTCTTCCTGCCCTTTGAGAAGACTTTCAGGCCACTTAAGCATCTAGAACTTTATCTCCGGGGGCCCCTGCCTGCTTTCAGGGCCTCCTTGGCCCAGCCACGCTGAATCTCTATTTTGCACATCCATTCCAGTTCCGGTCCGTGGAGACCTTACTCTTGCTTTTGGTTCTAATGTGTTTGTTTTCCTTCTAGGATCTCCATTGCAGATTCACTTATCTCTGCATATTTGACCTCGGAGAACCCGGCGGGACTGCCAAGAGGTGTTAGAGGTTGCGCTAACCTGTGACAGATGCTGTTTCACCTTGTCGAGTTTCCCAAACCACACGGTGTAGACAGGTCAGCCCTGAGTTCTGTGTGGACGTGCCTCCGAGGGGGCTGATGGAAGGGACAGCGTCTGCCACGTGCAGCTCTTGGTCATCAGGGAGTCAACCTCACCCTCAAATAACTACAGTGAGGACACTGGTGTGTCCCGTTCTTAACCAGAAAGCAGAAAGCGCGGCTCATCATAACCGAGCAAAGCAAAATTCCTAGTAGATTTTCCCATGTGAAAAATTGACCGATGTACCATCTACTGTGAGTTTTGTTGCTGTCATTTGAGACAAAATTGGAGTTTGCTAAGCAAAGGTATTTTAAAAATTAATTTTTAAAACTATTTTTAACGATGTCTGTTTGTGATGTCTGTATGTGACTCGGTGACCACGGGTAGCTATGCCCATGGAGGCTAGAAGAGGGTGTTGGATCCCCTGAAGCTGGAGTGACAGGTGGCTGTGAGCCTACCCGGCTTGGGTTCTGGGAACGGCAGGAGTGACATCCCCTCTTAAGGAGCCATCGCTCACTCAGATTTAAGCATGGGAGAGATAGGGGCAGGCTTAGGAGAGTAAGCATCTGCTATTTTGAATTCTTATGAGGATTAAATCATACAGTCAACTGTGATGATTTGAATGAGAGTGGATCCCATAGGCTCATTTACTTCAAAGCTTGATCCTACTTAGTGGAACTATTTAAGAAGGATTAGGAGGTGCAGCCTTGTCGAGGAGGTGTGCCACTGGGCTTGGGCTTTGAGGTTTCAGAAGCCAAGTCCCTGCTCTCTCTGCTCCCAGCTTGCGGATCAGATGTGAGCTCTCAGCTACTGCTCCAGCACCGTGCCTGTCCGCTGCTGCCACACGCCCCGGTGTGATGGACTCTCCCTCTGGAAACTGTAAGCAGTCCCCCCCCCCAATTAAATGTTTTATGAGTTTCCTTGGTCATGATGTCTCTTTATAGCAACAGAACAGTGACTAAGACATCAACTAACAGACTCAGTATCTGGCACAAAACTATTAGCTATCACTGTGTCAAAGGCCCTATGTCTTCGGAACTCGTGAACACTCATCTGTGAGCAAGTGTGCATGTCCGAGAAGAGACCCGGTGAGCAACATGAAGAGAGATTGCTCTGCCCTATCGATGATGCAGAGATACGACTGGGTATGCATACGATGGCGTTGTTTCTAGTGTCAGGCTGTCCTCGAATTCACTGCAGAAACGGTAGACTTAGTGTTGGATTTCACAGGGATAAAAGCTTCCCGAGGAGTTTAGTGTCCTGGGATGTCAGGTGTCATGGGAAGCTTAGGTGTTCACAGCCAAAGGTAATTAAGTATGCCAGCTGGTGTATGACAGAGAAAGCAGCAAGCGTATCACACGTTTCTGTAAGCCATGGGCATTTCAGTTCAGGAAGTGTCCTGCAGATCCCACTTCACACCTAACGTATTAAAGTGACAAAAAGACACCTCTCCAGCCAGGTTGGTGTATCTTACATGAAATGCTTGGGATCGGAAGTGTCACCCACTGAAAAGGGTTTTGATTTAGTGTGGATTTTTCCACTTGGGGCACTGAGACAAGACTTAACAAAGTTCATTTGGGATTTTGGATTAGAGGCGCTCAACCTGCATATAAAGCTGAGATTCTTCTAGAAAAATCTAAAACAAGTGGACACAGAGCAGGGTAAATACCACCTAAGTTGTTGAACAGGGGAAACTTAATGGGACCCGGGAGGGTCTCTGCATGGCGTGCCCCTGTGGCGTTGGGAGGGATTTCCCAGTGACACCGAGCTGGACTAGTGATGTACTGACAGAGTAAGTTTATTTACTTATTTTCCAGCTTTTCCAGCTGTAAGCAGGCGGCCTGACGGTAGCCCACTGTGGATCAAAGCCTTTAAAAGAAGTAAAGGGCTTGCCCTTGTAGCTGAGAGCCAGGGAGATGCTGTCTGAAACATCTAGATCATTCTATAGGAAAAGGAAACTTTGAGCGTGGTCCAAGACTTTGTACATATTTAAAGAAAAAGAATAAATGCCAGCAGCCACCTTCATTTTTAAAATACTTTTACCAGTTCGTTGATAATTTCACTGTTAAAGGCAATGTTATTTTGGTCACACTCATTCCTAACTCTTCCCCTAACTCCTCCTTCCAGATCTGTCTCCACACACCTACTCCCAAACTTAATGTTCTCTTTTTTTTAAAAAAAAAAAATGCTTGTCTTTAATAGCCTGTGAGTTCAATTTGAGCTGCCCACATATCCCCAGATGTGGGCCCATCCAATGGGGCGTGTTCTACCTACCAGGAGCCACACCCTTCAAGATCAACTTCCTCTACCAGAAGCCGGCACCTGTCCTTAGCTCAGTGCCTTCTGGACACGACAGGGCTGCTGTGCTCATGGACAGGCACAGCTGTGCTAGCCTGCACACCAGGCTGCCTTCATTTTTACAGTCTAAAGGTGTCAGCGCAAGAATTTTTTTTTTTGACATGCTGTATATTTTTTAAAGTGCCCTCAGCCTTGGCATTGGATAGGTAGAAGGTAATCACATGTTTACTGGACACACTCGACTCCTAAGTAGCGGGTGGCATCCCAAAGCCTTGTTTCTTCACTGACAGATGCTGCAGTTGGGACCTTATTAAGTCTCATGTAAGAAACTAGAACAAAAATACCTCTCCTTCTAACTCTAGTCTTCCCCACCATGCAAATTAGGAAATTAAAATGATACTTTCTGGAATTACAAATGGACAATTATCTCCTCATCTGGAAGGATCTGGAATATTCCTCAATAATCCTGGTGGTCAGACTACCTGCTGTTCAGTTTAATGTTTCCTTCCAGGAATCATTAAAATAAGTTAAGACTCACTAAAAATGAGGTATGTGGCCATTTCAGACAGTCTAAAATGAAAGAGGGAAATTTAGAAAAATGGTAGTGTTTGTGCTTAGCATAAATCTGAAATGACATAATCGATGTCATACCCAAGCCCAGGCCCAGAACACTCGTGTTTGGGATGGTTCAGAATTTGTTTTTAAATTTGATCTGTTTCTCTACAATCCCACCAGCACCAGGACAATGTCAACACAGAACCAAGTCCTCAGATTGGATCGGCAAGGCTGCCCATGAGGAAGAAGGTTTTCCAGGCTGTACCATACGCGGACAGACAAAAGCACAGGATTAAAACCTTTACCAGACTTCCATCGCTACTTGAAAATCTTTTGTGCCCACAGGAGCTCCCCTTTTGGTCTTCCTACAGTCCACTAAAAATAACATTAGATTGGGGCTACAGAGATGGCTCCGTGGTTATGAAGACTGGCTGCTTTTTCAAAAGACCCAGGTTCTGTTCGCAGCCCCCGTGTGGCAGCTTCCAACAATCTGTAACTCCAGTTCCAGAGGATACATTGGCCTCTTCTGACCTCTGAAGCCACCAGGCATACAGACGGTACACAGACATACATGCAGGCAAAACACTCATGTACGTTAGTCAGATAGATGGATGGATGGATAGATAGATAGACAGACAGACAGATAGATAGATCTGAAGTAATTTCTAAAAATTTAAGGTTAAAGCTCCCTTTAAATTGCACCTTAAAAGAAATACAGGAATACACTCTCTTTTGAAATATTCAGACAACACGGGTTAAGCTAGTATCCTCCAATCTTCCACTTTCAGTCCTGGTTTCCTTCTGAGCTAGAATTTTCCACTTTTATCAGTATGTAATTCCAGATCACTTATTTATTACATGAATTTGCATGTCTAGCCAGTGGACCTCTGGACACTAAACCACTCACTTTATCTGGAAGTCACTGACATGTCTGACTCCTCAGCTTTTACAATTGCCTCCTGTGATGGTCAGTCTTGGTTGCCAGCGTGACTGGATGGAGAGATGTCTCAGAGATTAGTAAAGCGAATTCATGGGTATGTCTGCGAAGGCACTTCCAGAGAGGACTGGGACTGCAGGGAAAGGGGAAGAGTCTCCTTAAATTTGGGTGACACCATCAGATAGGCTGGGAGCTTGGGGGGGAGAGGGATGAAAGGGAACTGGACGAAGCCAGCCGCGTCGCACTCCCTGCACAGGGTCATCTGTTGCTGCCGCCAGGCCCACTCCGGACTGAGGCTTCTCTGTTCTTTTGTCCTGGACTCGTGCCAGTGGCTTTCCTGGAGTTCCAGGCTTTCATCTCAGACTGGGGTGCATGCATTGTTGGTTTCCCCCTCACACAGAGGCTCCCAGCTTCTCAGACTGAGCAGCTAATGAGTCCCCCACCTTCCCAGGATGGAGTCAGCCATTCTTGTAACACCCGGCTACTCACAGAAACGAAATAAGTTACTCATGGCCAAAGCCTTTCAAAAGAAAAATCAGAAAAATGTTTCTACCAAGTAAGGTTGTGCACCAGTCCTTGGGAGTCTGAGGCAGGAGGATTGTGAACTCAAAACCAGCCCAAACTACACAGAGAGACACTATTCTATACAGAACTAGAAAAACAAACATGATCTTCATAAGGACTCACAAATGATCCCAAATAGCCAAAGGAATCCTATGCAAAGAGAGTAAGGCGAAGGAATCACAGTACTGGATTTCAAACTACAACACAGAGCTATAGTGGCACAGACGGCGTGCTCCTACCGCAGAAACGGACATGTGGACCAAGGGGAGGGAACACAGGGCCCAGAGATAAACAAATACACAGCCAAAGTGACTTGATTTTAACAAACATGCTGAAAACATCTGCTGAGAGAAGACAGACTCTTTAACACATGGTTCCACATGTCGGAAAAAATGCAACTAGCTTCAAGTCTGTTATCCTGCACAAAGATCAATGTACGAGTCGGGGAAATGATCTAATTATGTTACAGTCTAAAAAATAAATAGATAAAATTTAAAAATCAATTCAAAATGAGTCCAAGACCTTAATATAAGGCCCAACACTCTAGCACTTCTAGAGAAAAATACAGATAAAAACTCTTCGAGATACTGGCACGGGCAAGAACAGCCTGGCTAGGACTCAAATATCAACAGCAAGAATTGACAAGTAGGATCACATGAAATTTAAAAGCTCTGTACAGTCAAGGGAACAATGATCAGATTAAAGAGGTAGCCTACAGAATAGGAGAAAATATTCTTCTAGTTATTCATCTAATAGGGAATATATATATATATATATATATATATATATATATATATATTTGAATACTAATAAATCATTCAACAACTAGACACGTGGATTAAACTGTTTCAAAAGTAGAGACGCAAATTATCAATAAATTTATGAGAAAATCTTCCATATCCTTGGCCATATGGGAAATGAAAAGCAAAACCAGACGAGTTTTCATCCTACCCGAGTCAGGATGACTACTGTTAGGAAAACAAACAAATAAAAGCATATCGCGTGGGAAGATAAAGGACCCTTCACGTATTGCTGGGAGAACACAAACAACTCCAGCCTGTATAAGCTGGTAACTTACACAGTTATATTTTTATGTTGTGATCAAACACTGTGGCCAAAAACGACTTGGGAGGGGGCAGGGCGTAACAGCTGGCGTTGCGGCAGGAGCAGGAAGTCGAGAAATGGATCATATTTTCAGCCACATAGAGACAGCAGAGGGAGAGCAAGCTGGAAGTGGGAAAAGGCTTTAACCCGTCCGGTACGGTACTTCCTCTAGCAAGACTTCCCCTTCCTACAGGTTACATAATCCTCCCAAACAGCGCCACCCACTGGGAGCCAAGTGTTCTAATAGGTGAGCCTATGGGGAATAGTTCTCATTTAAATCACCACCAAAAACCAAAGCAAAACAAAAGCAAAAAACCTAAAAATAGAACTACCATATGAACCAGAAACTACCCATATGATATGCCCGAAGTGTATGTACTCAGAGAATCAAAGGTACCAAACCATAGGTATCGATACATTGGTATTATCTTGAACTGGTCATAATTAGTCACAGATTCAGTCTAGATACCATCCGAGGATGAGTGAGCTAAAACCAAACATTTTTACACACACGCACATACATGCACTCTCACAATGAAGGCTTGATCAGCTGTAGGAAAGAATGAAATCATGTTGCTTTCAAGAAAATGGTCGCAACTAGAGATCAGCGTATTTAGCAAACTAAGTCAGACACAGATACAATAGGCTTCCTTTCATGTGAGAAATCTGTATTTTTTAAAAAATATGGAAATAGAACATGAGCTGTTTGAGAAGACGGAGTCCAAAGGGAAAGCTTAAAAGCGAGCGGGAGCATAGCCACATGTGTGAAGTGACAAAGAGCCAGATGTGTAGCAGTAGCTGCTGTGGCAGCTCACCAGGGAAGACAAGGGGGCCATATTTCATACTTAGAAACCTTGCCAGACCTCAGCAGAGGGAACCACTGTCATGGCACGCGCCACCTTGACGGTGGAACCCCGAGTGTCTGAGCTCAGGTGTTTTTATTGAGTCAGAACTCCTTAAGTGCTCTACTGATATTACGTGCAGATCATCAGCAATGAAACAACCCTCCCCTCCATAAATCCAACACCTGCAGACAATATAAAACGCCCTAGACGGCCCCTCGCTCAACAGTGCATAAAAGAATTACTTTATATATAACCAAAAATAAACTTCTGTAACACAGATTAGGTGTCTGGAAGGTCTGAGAGCCAGGTGGGGATTCGCAGCCAGGTTCTCTGCAGGGCGGAGGTACAACCAGCTTTTCCTTTTGGAATGACTGGAGTTGTTGAATGATGGATGGATTATTAGCAAGCCAGCCCAGAGACAGAAACACCAGTAAATGTTGTTGCAAGCATCCAGCTGAGAGATGAAAATGTGCCCGGCACGATGGAGAGAGACTCACTGTAGATAGGAAAGGAGGTGTGTGTGTGTGCGTGTGTGTGTGTGCGTGTGTGTGCGTGTGTGCATGTTAGACCACATTGCTAGGATTTTATTTTTACCTTTTTACATGAAAGTATGCTCTATAAACAGACGCAGGTTCTCTCGCCTTCCAACTAGCAGTTCAGGTCTCAGCGTGAGAAGAACCAAGAATGTAGAGCTACGTGAGCCCTCTGTAAGTCACGACCTCACCTGTGTAAACCCACGTTTTCTCACTATAATCCTCTAAAGTTGGAAGGGCAGCTTTGATCTCCTTTGTTGTACAGAGGGAAACTGAGTCAAAGAGAGGTCAAGTGTCACAGGTAAAGTGACAAGGAAGCAGGATATTTGACCCAAGTTTTAATCTTGTTTTCGAGACAGGGTGTCTCTGTTGTAACCCTGGCTGTCCTGGAACTCACTCTGTAGACCAGGCTGGCCTTGAACTCACAGAAACCCTCCTGCCTCTGCCTCTCGAGTGCTGGGATTAAAGGCGTGTGCCACCACTGTTCGGTTTGACCCAAGTTTTAAAAATCCATTGCAACTGATGCTTCTACACCCCAGCTTACACCAAAGCTGGCCATGGCCAGTGTAGGAATGAGAGGCTGGTACCAGCCCTCGAAAAGAGGCCTAGACGGCCGGCAGAAGAGCTCCAGTCAGGACGCAGAGATCCGGAGGTTGGCTTTCAGAGCTGAGGATGGCATGTTTCTTAATTGTTAAAGTTTGACCACAGAGAACAGATTTGAAACGACCCCACCTTCACTCTGATGAGCCGCCGTGCTCCTAAGTGCAGGAACTTGAAAGTGTGTGTAAGGTGAGGGAGGGGTGGGCTGAGAGGTTGGGCCTGCCACGCACGTGGTACCTCAGCCCAGAGCAAGAGTCAGAGAAAGTTGCATCAGCACGCTATTGGCACAGCTGGATGAAAGTATGGTGCATGTGTGTGTGTGTGTGTGTGTGTGTGTGTGTGCGTGTGTGTGTACATGCATATATTGTTTAAGTGTTTAGGTTTTACTTTGAGTTATTAAAATATGGGTATCTACATAAATAAGACATTTGAGTAATTTTCCTCTGGTTGTAAACAGAGTGTTTGGGCTTCATGCAGTGGTGAACGGTCTTGTGTACAGACTTCTCTTTGTCGTGTAAAAAAATTATCTCATTTAAATCGTACACTATTACTGCAAGAATTACTTGAGACTCATGGGCAAAGTGGGACCTGAGAGTGGGAGAAATGTAGTGTGGGGAGATGCCCGTGACAGGCTTCGTGGTAATTTTGACGAGAGATCATTTCATGGCCAATTTAGAGCATGCGAGGCGAGTCTCGAGTCTGGCTGTTTCTTTATTTTTAAAATGTCAAGACAATTATTGTCTTTTGCAGTCACAGAGCCTGCCAGCCGGTCAAATCCAGACTCCCTCCTTGGTTCTAGTAGGCCCTATAAGAAGAGGACTAAGCCTATCTGGTCCTTAGCTGACCTAGCATTGGGAATAAGGTGCTGTCTGCTGAGGAGGTCCATGAGGGAAGATGGGGAGGCTGAGGCCTGTAACCTCTGCAGTGGGGCCCCTGGTGCACAGGAGCGACGGGGAGGACTGTGCACCATCACCTCTGCAGTGGGGCCCCTGGTGCACAGGAGCGACGGGGAGGACTGTGCACCATCACCTCTGCAGTGGGGCCCCTGGTACACAGAATGACGGGGAGGACTGTGCGCCATCACCCATGCACAGCTGACTGGAGGCCTTCCTGGGTAGCCCCTGACCTTTTCTGAACTTTTTTTTTTTGTCCACACATTTTTCTTTTTATAAAGTGAATCATCAGTATTTCAATATAATATTTTTATGCTAAAATCTGGATTCTTCAGGCTCTGGAAATATCACAGGATTCACTATGTTAGGTTTCTGCCCCCACATGGTAATGTCTGGCCTCTTAGATGGAACTGACCCTTTCTATTGGGCCTCCCTGGGGCTTCTCTCCTGCCCTCCCAGTTCTGAGGCTGAACAGCACGTGCTCATGGAGCCGGCGTTCCCCACGCTAGCCCAAGCTTTGTGGTTCTCCTGGTGTAGAGCTAGACCCTGAGGTACGGTGGTGCATGAAGCCACGATCATTTTGCATTCTAGGTGTAAAATTATAATAGTATTAAAAGAACAATGTGCGATGACGTTTATAAATATGGATGGATCCAGGATCAGGAGTGGTACAGGTTTGCTGAGAGAAACTCAACGGCTATCGTTAGAAAACCCGAGGAGCGTCCTTAAGTATACGACAGCAGCAACAGCAAGACATCCCAAAGTGGAACGCATGCTCTCTATTCTCGGGGGAGGTGAGCGTGTCATACTCAGCTCCATCTGCATTGCAGACCCGGGAGATTTCCTACAGCAGGTCTGTGGACTGTTTCCCGAGATGAAGACTCAACTAGAAGAATAATTAATAGAGCAGAAGCATCTTGTGATGGCCATGGAGTCCTTTCATGACCTCAGTGGACTTGAGATGACCATTTAAAGCATCTGTCTTCCCTGGCCTCCCCATTCTCATTTGTAAATAAGCCATAGGTTCCCGTCCAGCTCTAAGGCCCTACGATCTGTTAACAAAAGAGTTAGTATTTCAAGGAAAAGGGGTCAGCATGTCATCAGGTATCACCTTGCCTGCCTTCCTAGGTACCAAAATGTCTTTGAGGGATGGGGAAAGTAAGTTTCAAAACATGAGTTAAGAAGGAATAAAGAAGCTGGGCCATTGTGGCGCACACCTTTAATCCCAGCACTCCGGAGGCAGAGGCAGGTGGGTCTCTGTGAGTTCGAGGCCAGCCTGGTCTACAGTGAGTTCCAGGACAGCCAGACTTACAACAGAGAAACTCTGTTTCAAAAAACAAAACAAAACACACAAACAAAAAGGAGTTAGGATCATTATTATAAAACAGGATCAGACAAACCAGAGTGTGCTACTGGTGAGAGGCTGACACACAGGGAGAGCAAAGCAGAAGCTCTGAGAGGCCTGGAAGTTATAAGATGAAGGAATTATATCTTGGGGCAGAGAATTTAATCTTTTTATCTTAGAGCTGGGGATATAGCTAAGGGGTTTAGCACTTGCTCAGCATGTGCAAGGTCATGGTTACCAGCATTGAAAAATAAAAATTAAAAAACACACACACACATACACACACACACACACACACACACACACACTTACACACATACACACACATACACACACATACACACAGAGACACACACACACACACACACTTACACACATACACACACATACACACACATACACACAGAGACACACACATACACACACATACGCACACATACGCACACACACACACACACATGCACACCAATGAGGGGGGCAGGAAGAGAGAAAGAGAGAATAGGAATTTAGTCTTGGTCTAGAAAACAGCCTTTTATCTGGGTAATTGTGTAGACCAGGTTACACCCGTATAACCCTCTCCCCACAACACTAATGACTGGATCTAGTAGTATTGGCATCCAAAAGGCATTACAGCCTAAAGTGCACTGGGATTACTGTATGGCAGTTCAGCTACCAGACAAGAAGCCATAGAGAGAGACTCTAGACTTTTTTTTTTTAAGCTGGTGGCTGAAGGTTTCCACCCATTTCCTTATACTCTGCTTGAGTCCTACGTCCTTCGTGGTCTTTGGCCACTCTCTGCCTCCCAAGTCTGTTTGCCCTGGATCAGAAAAGAAAGAAGTAAAGAGAATTCACTGTCCAGCTCTCTGGCCACAGTACCACCTGCCTATTGGCAGAGCATCATCTCCCCAACGTAAGTGATTGAGAAGTTTGATATTGTGTTTCTTAAAGTCTCCCACCTCTTCTACAAAGGCATGGCAGCACACGCCTTTAGTCCCAGTACTGGGGAGGCAGAGGCAGGAGGATCTCTGAGTTCGAGGCCAGCCTGGTCTACAGAGTGAGTCCCAGGACAGCCTGAGTTACTGCAGAGAAACCCTGTCTTGAAAACAACAGCAACATTATTGTGGAAGGTTACTTTTAGTTATGTATAAAATATTTTATGCACTGTTGGGTGAGGGTCTATCCCAGGTCTTGGAGTTTTGTATTGTCTGCAGGTATTGGGTTTATGTGGGGGATGTTAATTGCTAATGATCTGCAGTGCTATCAGTAGAACACCTGAGGAGTTCTGCATCAATAAAAACACCTGAGCTCAGACGCTCAGGGTGACTGTAGATCAAGTATGGTGTTGGCCAGGACGGTGGTTCCTTCTGCTGAGGTCTTGCAGGGTTTGCAGTTATGAAATATACCTCCTTGTCTCCTTGGTGAGCTGCCACAGTAAGTGTACTACTACAAATAATAATAATAATAATAATAATAATATAATAATAAATGGAACAGCAATTATTGTTGGCCAAGTAGAATTGAGGTTGCAAGATCCAAAAGGTTTTGAAGACAGTTTGAAACAGAAAAATAAAGCCAGCTGTTCACCAGACTCCATGATTGCCCTACTAAGTGTTCTAGAGCACCAGCCAGACACACTTAATTCAGTCCTTCACAGGACCACCAGAAGTTTTGTTCTGCCCACCATGAGGGGGTGGAATGGAGCCTGGGGCAAAAGTGGAATTGCCCTAGCCTTCTCAAAGGAAGAGCATAGCCAGAGCCCTCTAGAGACATCTGGGAGAGTCTAGAGTGGACATGTGAGCAGAGGGGCAAGGGGTGAGGGGGAGAGGGGAACCAGGTGTGGTAGCCAAGAGAGCAAAAGGTAAAAGAGGGCGGGTAACCAAAATGGCTGGATTATATAGGGAAGGACCTCTCAGGTGAGGGCAGGCCAGCCTCTGGGCTGGAGAGTTCAGGGTGCCTAGCAGTGTGTGTGTGTGCATGTGTGTGTGTGTGTGTCAGTGTCAGTCATACCCTGTAATAGGTAGGGAGTGAGGGATGCTGGGAGAACCTGGCTTGGTGTCTGCTCTTTGATATGTTAAGTAGGCACCTTAGCCATTTGTCCCAGGGTTTGAGACCTAACAAGAATGTCAGTCAAGTTGGTAATGAAGATTATTGACCACGCCCATGATGACTGGTCTGAAGTCATGTTCTTGGAGACTTTCTGAATGGTCTCGTTGCAGGCTGGCTTCAGCAGCACACTAGTTAGTGCGAGCATCTTGGACTCTGATATCATTGTTAAATGCAGTCATCGTACATGAGCATAAAGCAAAGACAGATCAACCATTGTCAATGCCATGGACTGGAAGATCACCCTAGCCTTATGTTACACAGTCCTTCCGCTATTATAAATAAGTGGTTTGCCAGCTGTGGATGCCATGAAATCAGGAAAAACATGGCAAACTGTTTCCTTTAAAGATACATGCATATTTTTCTATTTTTCAACAGGTAAGCAAAATGATTATATTTTATATAAAATAAAATATGGTGACCGCCCAGTCAGAGCCGAGTGACAACCGCACTCTTTTGTTTTAAGCGAGATGCAAAAAAAAGTATTATCAATTATTAACGTAGCTCATGTCTAATGAATGCTATTCAGCTCTTCCTCACAACCACCCTGGGCAATGTGTGATTATTACTGTCTGCGTTAGACCACGGGAAAGTGAGACCTGAGTTCTCAGAGGCAGTGCGGGGAGGGCAGGATTGTACCAGCAGGTGGTCTGGTATCAGCCACCAAAGTTCTCCTCTCCTGTGAGCTGTCTTCAGTGCAGTGCTCATGTAAGTGAGCTTCTTAGCACATTTCTAACCCTTCCTACCAGTGGGGTTAGCTGGTTGGATTTATCACAGGGCAGCTCTGTTCTGTTCCCAGTGTTGACTTGACAGCACGGAGCCTTCTTGACAAATATTGCTCATTGAAAGGGGAAGCGGGTTCATTTCTATTAATGGCTCAGATGTTCATCTCCTAGTCTGATTTTAACATAGACTTCTTTTTTCTGTATGGTAATTGCAGGTTCCCTTGAACTGGAACAGAGCATTTTCTCCTCGAGGGTTGAAGAAAGCAGCAGAACAAACATTGCATGGAGGTCCTTGCTGCTTCGTCCACAGAGTGCTTCTGTCTCTGACCCCAAACAAAGTTTTCGTCGGGGCTTTGACTTTCTTGTTGCCTCGGCTAGGCTACGAGCAGAACCTCACGCTCACCCGCAGCTGTGGCAGAGTGAGAGGGTAGGACATTCTCATTTAGAGCCCATTAGGTTAGCAAGGGGCATCACTGTGGCGTGAATTTGGAAGATTCTTAAATGAATTGTTAACACAAAAGGGACAGAGGATTGTGGGTTGAAAATAATGTTTGCAACAAAGCCATAGCCTGAGTCTGGGCCTCACCAATTCCTCCAAGGAGACACTGGGAACAACACTGTTGTAACCCTGGCTGTCCTGGAACTCACTCTGTAGACCAGGCTGGCCTCGAACTCACAGAGATCTGCCTGCCTCTGCTTCCCGAGTGCTGGGATTAAAGACACGTACCACCACCACCTCGACTGCACTGAGTTTCATTTCATTTTATTAGCTTCTAAAGGGGAAGAATCCTGTTGTGTTGAACTGCTTAATTGCCATGGTGGTACTCTGGGGGGTTTGGAGCCAGGGGCACCAGAAGCCTATGGGAGAGTCCTACCCATCTTCGTAGGAAATGGGTCCCTAAACTTCTTTGTCGAGTACACCAGTGAAAATGTTTTCTTAACCACTAAATCTTGGCTGTATGCATAAAACACAAACGTGACCCCTTCACGATAGGCTGGGTTTTGTCAGGTTGACACTAGATAGGATCATCTGGGAAGAGGAGATCTCAATTGAGTTAATGCTGCCAACAGATTGGCCTAATTCAAGGACATCAGAAAAAAAACTGAAGTATATACCAAAGAAATATACAATGCCTTCAAAATCTCAATGGCCAGAAAACTCCTCCGGTCCAGAGGGTCCTGCATTCCATGCCAACTTCTGCCTCACAGTTGCTGAACCTCCAGCCTGCAGTGATGTAGTGAGTTCGGGCAGAGCCAGAAGCTACAGAACGAGACCTTGTCCTAAATAAATGAGTGAGCAAGCTGGATAAAGTAAATACCATCTACTCTAGCTTCTAAAATGCCATACATTAAAGAAACTTGATGGCACTTCCCCGCCGTCGTCACCCTTCAAAAGTCACGATCTGCATTATTACAGGGAAATGTAAACGCTTTTAACAATCATCTTTC
>JAMJFZ010002594.1:600000-762500 GCA_026225945.1 Cricetomys ansorgei
CTCCAAGTACGTGAAGCTGAACGTGGGGGGAGCCCTCTACTACACCACCATGCAGACTCTCACCAAGCAGGACACCATGCTAAAGGCCATGTTCAGTGGGCGCATGGAAGTGCTCACCGACAGCGAGGGTGAGTCCACCTGCCAGCCGTCTTCTGCGGGGTGCTAACAGGACATTGAGCTAAGTGCCACAGACATGCAGTGGTTGCAGGTTCTGTTCGGAAGTCCAGCGTTGAAGGGCATTTGTACACGAAATTGTGTGCAGGAAGCCCTGAGAGTCTTGGGGATACTAGACTTAGTGTGGGAGGTGTGGGCAGGGAGGGCTTCCTGAGGAAGCGGCACTGGAGCCAGACCAGACCAGAGGAGTCGCTGTGTACATAAGAACCTAGCAGGTCTGCTGTGTGACTCTGAGCAAAGTCTCAGCCTGCTTCTAAAGAGAGGGCCAGGGCAGCTTCCAGTACTGATCCTCTGTCAGTCAGCGGCCCGGACAGTGCTGCTGTGCTCACACTGGGAAAACATCGGGAAATGGCGCGTTATGAGTGGGAGGCACCCCTTTGCAGTGTTTGTGAAAATCAAGACAATGGCACCCCAGCTGCAGAAGGAAGCAGATGTTATCTGAGAGCCAGGGTCCTGGTGTGTTTGGTCCTCCCTGTTGCAGTCCCGGCAGGGTTCTGGGAGCACAGAGCAGCCTTGAAGGCTGGGGAAGCTTCCTGGAGAAGTCCCTCATCTGAGTAGCCTAAGGCCATATTGTAAAGCCGAGGGTTCCAGCCGTCATCACTGCCTGACAGTGTCTTGGATCAGCAGCGTGTTCCTGCTCTAATGCATGCCAGGGCAGCCTCTGTCCTGGCCTGTTCCTGCTCTAATGCATGCCAGGGCAGCCTCTGTCCTGGCCTGTTCCTGCTCTAATGCATGCCAGGGCAGCCTCTGTCCTGGCCTGTTCCTGCTCTAATGCATGCCAGGGCAGCCTCTGTCCTGGCCTGTTCCTGCTCTAATGCATGCTAGGGCAGCCTCTGTCTTGTGCTGTCTGGATATCCCAGCATCTGGGGAAGCAGTGTTGTTACCAACATGCCAGACATGTCACATGTACCCATCAGTCACCAGGCTCAGCCCCCTATGAGAACTCTCGGTCCCTCATTTCGTGGCTGTCATTTCATGTAATCCTCGCTGTAGCCCTTTGACTGTGGAAGCAGTTAAATGCTGTTTCCAGAGCTACAGGGCTGGAGAAGGTGCAGCTACCGAGCTCTTACTCTCTGTGGTTGGCAATGGGCCATCGCTCAAGCCCGGTCACTTGATGGGTCAGCTGCTGGTTTGATGCCAAAGCCCTTCAGCAACCCCATGGAGACCTGGGCTATCAGGTTGGTGTTCTGCTTTCCAGCCATCACCCATGCTGGGCAGAGCTGCTCTGTTGTCCTTGGAGGGAGCGCTGCATAGCCTGACCATGGCCTACATGCTGCCCAAGGAACATACTTTAGGTACAAGTAGGAATAGACTTCCTGAGTCTTAAGGGTTCTCCTTGGTTTGGGGACCCCACCACTGCCAGCTGAATTGAAGTTTGCTACAAACTAATGGCAGGTCTGGACATCGGCTCAGCTTTTGCAGAAGACTGCACCAGGAAGCTCACAACTGCCTCTTACGTCCAGCTGCAGGGAATCTGATGCTTCTTCTGTCTTCTGTGGACACCCACATGCATATGTTCAGACGGACACACAGACACACACAAAGACACTGTATGAGAAACAGAAGCGTCAGAAGCGATGGCTGAGCAAGGGACCCACAGTAGGCTTCCCACGGGAAGGGAAGATTTTCAGTCCTGGTAGTGTCTGTGGTCTGTCCCTGACGCGTGGCTGAGAGAGCATGGCGCGAGGAGCCCCATGTCAGGCTGCTGGAGCGCCCCCTTCTGCTACAGCCACTTGCTGAGGCACCTGTGGGCTTGAGTCCTGGTTCTGCCACGTGGCAGAATCTATGCAGACATGTACGGAGCCTCTTCCTCAAGTCAGACATGGTGCCAGTTTGCCTCTCGGGCCGTTTACTGGATTGTGACGTTAAGCGGGTGGCTTTCTTTGAACCTCGTCTCATGACACTCGCCTGCGTTGTGAGAGTGCGTGAGTATGCCGGAGAGCCGTGTGGCCGTGCTGGGTGCTGCGGGCAAGCCGAGCCAGCAGGCAGTACTGGAGGGTGGAGAGGTGGAAGCGCGTCCGCAGACAGCCTGATGGAAGCCTGACTCCATGAAGGGGTGAGGAGCCCCAGCTCGGCCTTCAGGAGTGGATGTGCTGCGGTTCTGCTTTGCACCCTGGGGGTCCTTTTCTGAGAGGACGCAGGGGCAATAAGCCTGACTTCCCTGACTTCTGAAAAGCTGGGTTCTGGCCACGCTGGAATTTTCCTCAGAGCCTTGCCAGCGTCTCCCGTGGCCCTGCGTGTCTGTGCAGCAGCTCTCACAGTAAGAATTAGACTTTGGGCTGGAACGTGGCTGTGGGTAGAGGGCCTGCCCAGCAAGAAGCCAGGTTCAATCCCCAGCACCACATAAAAAACTGGGTGTGGTGGCGAGGCATATGCCTGAAATCCCAGCGTTCGGGAAGTGGAGGCAGAATCAAGAGTTCAAGGCCAGCCTGGGGCACGGGAGACTCTGTTCTCCCCTCCTGTTCTCTTCAGCCCACTGACCTGCTTATCCTTGCTGCTTGGCACATACACTCTCCCTGCCCCTCACTTCCCCTGGTTTCAGAGCTCTGACTAATGTCTCCAGAATCGGGAAGCGTAGAAACTAGGCTGACATCTCTCAGAGAGCTGCGTACACTACTGGTGCAGCCTCTGGACCTTGTCCGTCCTTTCCGTGGCGACCATTAGTCTAACTCGGTCCTAGGTGCCGCTCAGTCTTCTCACCCAAGGACTGCAGAGTGTTGCCTGGCACAGGCGCAGTAAGAGCTCTCCAGTGAGTCTCCAGTGCACAGCAGGGTTGGCAGTTACGTTTTCCACAGCTGTGGAGGTTCCTAAACAACGCTCTGTTAGCGTGGCTCCAGAGTGTTTGGTGTTTTTTGCCGCTGTTCATTTAGTGTTATGTTCATGACGTCACGAGTGAAGAGCTTCAGCCCAGGTATTTCCCTGCGGTGGGGTAATCCCTAGACACACTGCAGCTGACGGAGCATGTCTGGTTGCTGGCCCTACAGACTGTTTCCTGTTCCAATTCTGGGAGTGTGGGGCGAGGGCGGACTTCACTCTCCTGCCCCAGCCTCAGGTTCTGCAGCACTAAGATCTTACCCCTCCCTGGGTGTTTCTCCCTAGTTTGTTCCAGAAGCAGTTGGGCTTAGTGTCTTCCAGTGGACTGGGGATTGCCAGAGCCTTCTCTCAGGTGGCTGTCTGTCTATACGCCTCACAGTGGTCTGGACTTCTGCCAACACTGGGCGCTGTTGCCCCTTTTAACTGTTGCCAAGCTGCCGTTCTGACCCGGTGTCTGTTTCACTTTGCACTTCCGAACTTCTGGTGTGTGTGTGTGTGTGCGCGCGTGTGTATGTGCGTGTGTGTGTGTGTGCACGCGCGCGTGTGTGTGCAGGCATGTGTGCATGTGTGTGTGTGTCTGTGTGTGTGTCTGTTTTATAATAGTCGGTTTGGTTTTATCTTTTAGCTGCCTAACTGCATCTAGTTTACGATTTCATTTTTCCCTTCTTAAACCTTGCTGCTCTGTTAGAAGCATGTGTTCCGGATCCTATTTCCGTGTGGTTCTGTTGGAGAGAACTTGTCCCAGCCTGACACACCGCAGCTTTCTTCCGTGCCTCAGCATTTACACATTGCTTTACAGTTTAGGTCCTGCCTCCTTCCTCTCTCCTGCCCACCTTCCTTTTCCCTTTTCCTGTCCCCTCCTCCACTCCTCTCCTTTTCCTCCTCCCAGTACTGGGGATAGAGCCTGCAAACCTCTGCTTGTGAACCTCTGCTTGCCAGGCAAGCCACTCCAGTCCCAGCCATAGGCAGGCCTTTGATCTACCTCAGTGGTTCTCAGATAAGGGTCTTTGTTGTTGTTTGTGACCCAAGGACATTTAGCAATGTCCAGAGATGTTCTTGGTTGTCACTACTTGGGTACCGGGAGTGCTGCTAAAGGCCTTAGGTGCGCAGAACGGGCTCCACCTCACTAGATTATCTACCAGCGCCATCGCAGGAAACCTTGCGTTGGGACTCAGGTTCAGGAATTTGAATTTGTAAGGAGTGCCTGAGAGTGACTGTTTGGAGTTGTAAATCCCTGAGTGTGGTGAGGGAAGGGGGAGGAGGGCCCAAGTTTCCCAGAGAGGAAGAGAGGAAATGGCTTCTGGAACTTGTGCTTCCTGAGGCCCACTGCGTCTTCTCCAGCACCGATGTCACGGTGTGACCGCAGACTGTCTACCCGTGAGTCCTGCCCACAGGCCAGTGCGGTGCTGGTCACACTGGGACGCCAGCACTGCATTTCATCCAGAGGGACTGCGGGACAGAGCCTGGGCAGTACCGAGGTGTGCAGGCGGCTGACCGCGCGGGTCCTGACAGTCCCAGCTGTCTCCACCGTGCTAGGCACTGAGGCGTCCTGGAGCTCGGGCAGAGCCTGTGGGCTGCACTGCCTGTCCTGCTGTCCTGGCGTCCCTGGCGGCTTCTCTGAGTGCTGAGTGCTGGAGGCAGTGAGGAGCTGCTGAGCGCTTGCCTTCTCAGCGGGTGCTGGAGCTGACTGAGGTAGATTCCTGCTTTGAAAGCAACCAAAATATTTTCAAGTCAGAATGCTAATTGAAACCTCATGGAGAGCGTGCCTGGCTCCTTTGCCTTATTTGTTCAAAGTATGCGTTCCCCACAACACTTCCTGACATTCTTGTGCTGGAGCCCAGTGTCGCAGTCTGCCTGTTCGTTTATGGAAACTCTGGGCTGTCACTTTGGTGATGGATTTGGGGGCTCTTGGCCCTCCCCCAGCAGTTTGAGCTGATTGTGCATGAAAGGCGGGACACAGCAGGCTCTTTCCAGTCAGCTGAGTTTGCCGTTGACTCTATTTCTCTTGAAGCTTGAGGGTCCTTATTCTTAGTGGCAGAATCCTGCCCTCCCCACAGAAGGCCACCATACATGTTGGGAACGCTGAATCTGTGGAAATGCAGGGGAACACCCCCCCCCCCCCAACCAAGCAGTTGAGGCAGTGCTATCATTCCATACCGTAGGGAACTCGGGGGCAGTAGGCTGAGTTCAGCCTAACCTATACACACCCACGTTCTGTCTGCCTTTTGATGGGCTGAGAACTGTTGCATAACTCACCATCCTTTAGAAATGAGAGGATTGACCGAAAGTTCTGAATCTCTGCCTTTGCTTGAAATGCTGGGACCACTTCCTTCTTGGCCACTTGGGGTAAGGGCATGCTCTGTAGCCAGCCACGGGCCTAGGCTGCGTGCACTTAGGCTGCTTGCTGTGGACTGTGTACAGTAGTGTGTCTTGTTTCCTCAGACCCAGGGAGAGGGACCGGTGGCACCTGGAGGCCACTGCTAGGAGGGCTTACCTTCCCAGCCACAGGTTGGGCGTTCTTCACTGGGGCTTATTCTTACAATCATGCTCCAGGCAGGAAGCAGTGGTGTGGCAGTGTCCTGCGGGACACCAGAAGGGACAGCAGTTGGAGGAGACTTGGGAGGGGAGCATGGGGCCCTTGTTAGGACACAGAAGATCTCAGTCAGCACCAAAACCATGAGAGGCCACTTGGCAGGACTGGAATGGGAGATGGAAGGAAATGGCCAGGCATGGGACTTGACATATGAAAAAGGTAACTTTTGTGGTCCTCTCCCCTGGCTCAGGGCTTGGGGGTCTGAGGACCCAGGGCAGGACACAGTGGGGTCTGGAGCAGAGATGGCTGCTCTTCTCCCAACGGGGAGCAGAGGGGAAGGCAGCGGGAGCCCAGATCCTGCTTCTACCTCCGTGCCATGCTGTGCACTGGTGCTATGTCAGGATGCGTGGTCAAGTCCCTTTGCCTGCGGTTACTATGTGGTCAGGCTTGCCCGTGTGACTGCTTTTTAAACTTGTGTTTGAGATGTATTTATTGTATTTTTATGTATATTGATGTTTGGCTTGCATGTTTTGTACATCGCGTGAGTGCCTGGTGTTGACAGATGTTTGAGACTAGAGTTACAGATGATTGTGAGCTGCCGTGCAGATGCTGACTTCTACTGAACACCTTCCAGAGATGTCACATTCCAAGAGAGGAATTGTGAAAGTCAGTGGGCTCTGGTGGAGTAGTATGCTGGTGCCAATTGGGGAGGACACTGGTGAGCAGGAGGGTAGACTTCCTGGCCCTTACCCTCATGCCTGGTGCTGGCCAGCGGGACATTTTTCCATGAAAATGTCTGCTTTCCGGTGAAAGTGGGTTTACCTTCTCTTGTCAACTGAGCCCTTTGATGGCAAAGTCTGTTTTCTGTTACTGTCACTAGCCGCTAGTACTTGCTATGAGAAGTCATAGGTAGGTCTTTGCAGACCGGAGGTCACAGTCAGGGGTGTTTGACAGATCGCTCTGCTCCCAGAGAGTGGTTGGGCCGTGAGGAAAGTGGGAGTCAGTGTTTTGGCTTCTTGGGTATTTATTTTCAGGGTTTTGAGGCCTTGGGGTCTCATGGGGCTGATGACCACAGGAGTCTGGGGGGATTGTGCCCAGCCATGTGCTGACCTCCCCCGAAAAGCGCGGTGTGACTAGTTTCTGTATCGCCCCGCTGCAGGCTGGATCCTCATTGACCGCTGTGGGAAGCACTTTGGGACCATACTCAACTACCTGCGAGACGGGGCTGTGCCTTTGCCCGAGAGCCGCCGGGAGACCGAGGAGCTGCTAGCGGAGGCCAAGTACTACCTGGTGCAGGGCCTGCTAGAAGAGTGCCAGGCGGCCCTACAAGTAGGCACCCCTCTGTCCCACATGGGGTACCAAACCTATCTGCCACACCCCACTCCCCATCCCCCCATCCCCCTCAAAATGGGACATTGGGAGACTTCGCAGAGTAGGCCTGTTACCTGCCGAAGCAGGGCTCTGCTTCCGAGGATTTGAACTCAGCAGAGGGGTACCACTGCCCTGTCGTTAGGATGTGGTCCTTTGTACCATTACCCAGGATGGGATGCTGTTGTCCAGGGAATATTGATGGTACTGTGGAAACACTTTGCCTGCACTGCACAAGCTGCCTGACTGCTCTGGTCTTTATTTTAGAGCCTGTGGTGTTGAGTCATCTCATGTAGATTGCAACCTGGCGCCACTGTGAGGCTGACTCCCTACATTTGTCATTGTTGGAAGTCCAGAGAGATCTGCAGACACCCCCCCAACACACACCCCGCCCCTCCCACACTTTCATGTGTCCTGAATCAGGACCAGTGAAAGGCAAACACACAAGCCAGTTCTAGCCAGTAGCTTTTACTTTAAGCAGAATTCCAACCTGGTGGAGCACCAGAAGGTTCCTTTGTGCTGTGATGGTCATGATTTGTGCACGTGAGGCTCTTGGCTGTGCCTTCCCTGAGCCGTGGGTCTGCATCTGGCCCTCCCCGAAGCGGCATTCATGATACTGCACTCGAGCTCCTGGCCTTGCCACACGCCTCCTGCCTGTGAGCTCTCATGTGTTATAAATTCCACTGGATTCATTTCTGCAGCTGTGACATTATGCAGGCACGTCACTCGGGAGCCCAGCAGCACTGCATGATGGATGGATGGCTCGTGCCACCGTGGCCTTTTCCTCCTCTCAGACCCCTTCCCCAGGCAGGATCCCTGCTCTCTCTTTTCAGCTTTAGACATGGTCTGCTGGACTTGCAGAAAATAGACTTCACCTCACAACCCACTCCCCACACCTCCCGCACGTCCTCCGAGCTCACATTGTCTTCTCCTGGGAGAGTTAATCGCAGCTTTGGGTTAGTGTCCTGAGCTCACCCTGTCATTGTGATCTCGTGCCCTGGGGCATTTTGTTTGCTTGCTTTCTAATTGTATGTCTGACCCTGCCTGAACCCCAGTTCACAGACAAAAGGGCCGATCTCATGCTGGACTGTCCAGGTGTATCAGATCCATGACCTCTGCGTCGGACAGGTCCTCTGGCTTCCTGCCTGCAGGTCTGAGGTTCAGCCTCCGAGGTTTTCCTCCCTGTCCTCTCCGCGTCTGGAAGCTGTTTTGTGGTGCGTTGTCCTGCGGTCCAAAGACCATTCGCAGTGTCTGTGCTCCCGCAGGGCTCTCCCTTGTACTTCACTTTCGGGGTGGTTGCGCTGTCGTTTGAGAAGCTTCTCACACATAACTGGATGGCGCTTGGCTTCTGTTGAGGCCCAAGGAAAAGCTACATGTGTGGATCTGGGAGTCCTTGTCTTTTTGGGGCCTTTGTAGTTTGGTAATAGAATTTTTTCACTGGGGAGTCTCTTGAGGCGAAGGTGCCCTGTTGGGAGTTGGCCAAGACTGTATGTAATTCAGGCACTCAGAAGGCAGAGGCAGGAGGATCACCGCTTTCGAGGCCAGCCCAGGCTACATAGCAACAAACAAAAACCAAAGAAGCCCTTTCTTTTCCTGTATGGGGTATGAGCATGGCTGGATGCCTTCAGGAGCTGAGCGGGCTTGGGGGACTTGCAAGATGTTCAGAACAGAGCTCACCTCTGTCCTCTGCTCTGCCACAACCGCAGGACTGTAGACCTTTGTCCCGGCGCTGGGTAGGATAGCACTGGGGCTCCTTTGCCTGCCGCCTGGAAGCCACCCGGGCCCTTACCCTGTGCCCCCAGCCGTGGTGGTCTGAGGACTGTCTAGGCCTCTCTCGCCCTCAGTGGCTTTCTCTTTTGTCTCTTTGCTCATCTCTTATCTGGAGTCTGCTCGCCAGCTCCACATGGAGCCACTTGGTCGTTGTCTCCCCCTTCTGTTCTTCTGTCACCACAGTCTTAGGCTTGGAGGAGCTTTTGATGCAGTCAGCTGCCATTTTGAGGGTTTAGTTTTTCTGGGCAGAGAGAGCTGTGTCATCCAAATACTTACTGGGCACAGCACAGCCCTAGGCAAGGAACAGACTCCTCCCCTAGTCTCACCCCTTCCTAATTCACAGGTGCAACGTGTCTCCCCCCCGCCACGCCTGGCCTGTTGTGTCCTCAGGCCTGGCTCCCTGGCTGGCCAGCGTAAGCAGCCCTGTGCTGGGCAGGCCTCCTGACTGGACTTGTTTTGTTCCAGCAGAACAAAGATGCCTATGAGCCCTTCTGTAAGGTTCCTGTCATCACCTCCTCCAAGGAAGAACAGAGACTTATAGCGACCTCAAATAAGGTGAACAGAGGCTGGGGGCCGCATGTGTGGGGTGTCTGTGTGTTTGTGTGGGGCCGGGGTGTCAGTGCCTGTGCTTTGAGATAAGACCCGGTCCTAAGTGGGAAGGCCCTGCCCCTGGAGCACGCAGCAACCCTGCCCCTGTGAGCTCTGCCAGCCTGTGCCCACAGCCTCTTGGAACCAGTGGGAACCGCAGCTGTGCGTCTAGTAACGCCCTCTCTTTCAACCCCCCCGCAGCCGGCCGTGAAGCTGCTCTACAACAGAAGTAACAACAAGTACTCCTACACCAGGTAAGCGCCAGCCAGGAAAGACGCCCCGCTCCAGCCCAGCAGGCAGGCCAGGCTCTGCCTTCCCTTCCACACGAGGGCCCCTCCGCTGGCTCGGTAGAGAGAGCTCTGAGATGGAATTCACCCGTGCCATAAAATCTGCCTTTTCTGTTGTACAGTTGAGTGGTTTTGACATACCACGACCTGCTGCTAGCTTGTTTCTGTCTGTGGACTTGCCTGTGTCAGACATGTGTGACTGACCCCGTCACCAAGTGTGAGGTTTTCAGGATTTCCGCTGCATGTCACTCCCCTTGATGGGAAAGCGCAGCTCCGTTGTGCGTTGGCTCCGCTGTGCAGACCCGGCTCTGCTGGCCATCAGCACAGGCACTCGGGCGGGCTGTCCTCTCTGCCTGTTGTGAATAATTCCGTAGATGCGAGTTGGGTGTTCTGTGGACGTAGGCGTTCTTTCCGAAGTAGGCACTCGGGGTGGGCTGCCGGGTCGTATGTGACTCTGGCTCCATTATTGGTGGCTGTACTGTTTGAACAGTGTCCCCGGCACGCGATGGGTGTTTCTAGAGTGCCCTTTGGCTCTCAGGAGCATGCTCTGTAAATGAGCAACTTGAAGGTCGTAGGGTGTAGTGAGTTCATTAAAGACCCACAGACTGACCCGGGATCAAGTCTTCCTTGGGCGTTGGTGTTACGCACCTTGTGGGGCTTGCCAGGGAGAGGGGCGGGCTCAAGCGCTTGTGCTCAGAGGCCCTGCATTCAGTATTCTCCTCAAGCCTGAGTAGGAGCTCGGCCTTCAGGTCGCAGCTGTCTGAGACCCAGCTTGGCCACTCTGTGGACTTGGACAGTGACCTGGTGTCTTCGGGCTTCTTTGCCTTTTCTAAGTAGTAGACGCTACAGTGCCTTTCTCAAAGGCTCACTGTGAGGAGAAATAGAGAAAAGTCACCAGGGAGGGTCCTGTGTGAGAAGCCCTGGGCGGATGTCCGCAGCTGTTGCCGGCGTGGGCTCACCTTACTAAATGCTCTTTTGCAGCAATTCTGACGACAATATGTTGAAAAACATTGAACTGTTTGATAAGCTTTCCCTGCGCTTTAATGGGAGGGTCCTGTTCATAAAAGACGTCATCGGGGATGAGATCTGCTGCTGGTCATTTTATGGTCAGGGCCGTAAAATCGCTGAAGTCTGTTGCACCTCCATCGTCTACGCCACCGAGAAGAAGCAGACCAAGGTGAGACTGTGGGTGGCGCTGAGTGTCATGCCGACGCAGGGGTTGGCAGCACTTGCCTCTACGTGAGCAAAGTAAACTCGGGGTCTTTTAAAATGCTCTCTGCCCGCCTCAGTGGGCTGGGACAGGCTGTATACGGGTCTTGGAGAAACAAAGGCAGTTCCTGACACTTGGCAAGCAGAGACAGCCATGCTTCCCGCTAGCTCTGGGCAGTCTGGGTGGACCCAGGTCTCGTACCTGTGCATCCAGATGCCGTTTCCTTCTTTGGGTGGTGAGGGGGAGCAGGAGTGCATGAGGAGCGGCCGGAGGGCCTGGGGAGGAGCAGGAGCCTGTGGGGAGCCACCGGCACGTGGCAGCATACGTCCTACGTAGCAGGATCAACAGCAGACATAGAGCCCAGCTCGCCATCAGAGCGCACCCCTCTAGGCAGCTTACCCACCCTTGATGGGTGCGGGGTGGGATCCTTCCCACTCTCCCCTTGTGCTTGCTGTGTCTTCCATCCTGTTCTCACCTTAGAGACTCTGACTACCTGTGATTCTGCCACCAGCAGACCAAGGTTCTAGTCACCTGACTGGGCTGCTGTCTCCTCGGCGGCTTTGGGAGATCCCAGCCCGCGAGGCCCTTTCTGTGACTGAAAGCCACAGAATGCGACAAGTGGACTCCGTGTGCTGCCACGTGCTACTGCTCCTCCCCACTCCCTCCTGCTCCTCCCCACTCCCTCCCCACGCGCTCCTGCTCCTCCCCACTCCCTCTTGCTCCTCCCCATGCGCTCCTGCTCCCCATGCACTCCTGCTCCTCCCCACACGCCCCTGCTCCTCCCCACACCCCTGCTCCTCCCCACACCCTCCTCCCCACGCCCTCCTGCTGCTGCTCAACACAGGCTTCACTGGGAAGCCAACCCTGCGTTCAGGTATTCAGAGTCTATCCTGACAGACCTCAGAGGTAGCTGAGGGCAGAGTGCTGAGGCTGTTTGTTTTAAACGTGGCAGGGTCAGCTGCTCTCCATGCCCGCTGCATCATGATCTCATTACACGCGTAAGCATTCCCATTTCTCGTTTTAGAGCTGAATGGGAGAAGCAGGGGTTTGGAACCCAGGTAGTTCTAGACAAGCGGAAGGCTCCAGGAGGGAGCCTGTGCTTGTGTTTGTGAAGCTTGTTGGTGACAGCGTGGTCGGGACATCAGGGCCCTCCCTGGCTCCTTTGGTGATGACCTTGCCCCTCGGGAGCCCTGAGCAGTGGCAACTCCTCCCCAAACCTCGAGCTATGTGAGCACACTTGAGTGTCGTGTCTGAGCTGCCTGTTCCTCTGGGGTTTGGGCTTTGTGTCCACTCGCTGATGGCATTCCAGGTTACCGATGCTCAGTCCTCACTTGGTCCTGTGCATTTAGGTCTGCACAGCCTTTAATACAGTCCCAGTTATCCAGCAGCGTTTCTGCCCTGCCTTGCCTTTGCCTGTGGCACTGTCCAGATCGCATGGCTTCTGTGGCTGGTCTCTGAGCTGTACTGTCTGAGCCTGGCTCTGGGTTGTTGTGTTTTCAGTCTACAGTGTGTGTTTGCTTCTCTCCCTCTCATCCCAACGTTTGCTGTGAGCATGTGCGCTTCTTGCCATCACTGCTGCTGTTCTAACAGCTGCTTCCAGGTCTTGTATCCTCTCACACTGGCAGCCGTTGGTACCTCCCCGCAGGAGTGGGGATGTCTTTGCTTCTTCACAATCCTCAGTAATCTAGGACTGTGTCCTAACCATTTCGAGCACTCTGCATCTTGTCCAGTTCCTGGAGAACTATGGATTTTTTGTTGCTTTTTGTTGTTTTTTCGAGACAGGGTTTCCCTGTTGTGACTCGGGCTGTCCTGGAACTCACTCTGTAGACCAGGCTGGCCTCGAACTCACAGAGGTCTGTCTGCCTCTGCCTCCCAAGTGCTGGGATTAAGGACGTGTGCCCGCCTATGCTTTTCTGTTTTTAATATGTTCTCTTTGTCTCCTCTCCCTGCCCCAACCCTCGGCATGAGGATGAAGGTCAGAGAGCAATTTGTGGGAGCTGGCTCTCTCCTACCCCTTGTGGATCCTGGGAATTGAACTCAGGTTGTCAGCCATTGCTGGCCCCAATGTATTTGGTTTTGCTGGCAATTGCCATTGTGGGATTCAGGCCACGGTTCCAACCAGCCTTGCGATTGGTGTTCTAGTAGCAGTTAGACTTTTCCCGGCCTTGAGTCTCACCATGTCCGTGGCCATTCTGGGTGGGGAGTGTCCCACTGTTCCGGTCTGTGTGGGGTTAGGAGCAGCCACTGGGGTGAGTCCAGCGTTCACGTATCGCTTCACAAGCTCCCCTCCTTCACAGCCTCCAGGATCTTCATTGTCTTGGGCTCCCTTGTTTCAGTTGCCCAGAGAGCTGGGGCTTTGCTTAGTCCAGGCTTCTCCTGTCGTCCCTGCCCAGGCCTGTGCTGAGAGAAAGCAGCAGGTGTTCACTCTCCAGCCCTCCGCCAGAAAGGACGGTGCCTCCTGAGTAACTGCAGCTCTGTTGCAGCCACGAGGCTGCTGGAGGCTCCAGTAGAAGAAAGTGGAGGGTGAAAAGGGGGTGGAGCCTGTTTAGCCTAGGGCCCTGCTGACCGGTATGGCCGAGTGGTGGCCTCTCGGCCGAGTGCACTTGCTAACGTACCTGCTGTGTTCTGTGGGGTGCAGGTTGAGTTTCCCGAAGCCCGCATTTACGAGGAGACCCTGAATATCTTGCTGTATGAGGCCCAGGACGGCCGAGGACCTGACAACGCACTCCTTGAGGCCACGGGCGGGGCCGCGGGGCGCTCCCATCACCTGGACGAGGACGAAGAGCGGGAGCGGGAGCGGATCGAGCGAGTGCGGAGGATCCACATCAAGCGGCCTGACGACCGAGCCCACCTGCACCAGTGAGCAGGCAAGCGCCCGCCGCCCTCCGCCCGCCCTCGCCCTGTTCCTTCAGACCCTGCGCAGGCTTGGGGCACCTCCCACTTGCCCTGGAGTCTGGAGACATTTTTGTAACAAGCCAGATGATTATTTTGATACTTGTAGACAAAGTGGACTGCTTCTGTGTTGACCCAGGTGTGTGTACCCCTTCTGGACAAGCTGTTCAGGGGCTCCGCTTCTCACGGGAGCCTGGCTTTCCTGGCCCTTGGAGGAAAAGTGTGAATGAGTTTGGTGTGTGTGCGAGAGCCTTTGCTGCAGTATTTATTTATATGGGTGTTGACTGCCTACTAGGGCTTCTTAGGTGACCTCCCTTAACGGCTCAGCTTGGCAGTTCTGAGGGGCTGCGTAGTTGGCAGCCAGCTAGGTGTCAGCGAGCAGCCTGTCTCATTGCTTCCCCGGGAGTCTGCTCTGTAGACGGTTTTGTAGCTTGAGCTCATTGGTCAGCAATTTGAGTTCGTAGCCGTGGGAAGGGGACCGAGTGTGCTTCCCGCCTCTCTGTGGTCCCTCCGTGCCGAGACCGGTCCTGGGGGTGGCCTTCCCAATGCTGTGCAATCGATGCACTCCATCCACGAAGGTCGTCTGACCACCTCGCAGCCATTGCTCCAGACTGCTGCGCTACGGGTCTGCTCCCTTCTGCGTGGCCTCCTTTCCGCAAGTGGATGCCTGGCCCTTTGGTTAGGAATCGTGTGGCCCCACGTAGGAGGCAGCACTAGGAGCTTGCAGACGGACTCAGCAGCTTCCTGCTACACCCCCCCCCTTCAGGTTTTATTTCTGTCAGTGAGCGTGCAAATACCTTTAGGTCATGTTTGTGTTTAGGGGACGTGTGTGATTGCTGGCGGGGATATGTGACTGCGGGGCAGGTGCTCGTGAGGGCAGAGGTGCCATGTACCAGCTAGTCCACGCTGCACCTGCGCAGAAGTGAGTCACGGCTGGTGGTTGAGAGTAGATTAGTTATAGTTGACTGCCGTAAGGGAACTGTTACTGTTTTTTAGACCAAAGGTATTAAGTGGGTAATCTCCGAAATGTTTTTAAAAGTTTTCTATTTTGTGACGGTTTTTACAGCTCACTTTGTGACAGTCGTATGCCTTCCGCTTGTATCTGGCAGCAAAGCCCCCAATAAATAACCAATCCCGACTGGATCGAGGAGCCCGTGTATGGGGTAGATGCTTTGTAATTGATAGTGTGGGAAAACTTTTGTATTAAGAGCCAAGAAGGGGAGTTTACAAATCATGTTTCGTAAGTTTTTGTACTGTTTGTTTTAAACATCAGCCCTGCCCTTTTTTAGGAAGTTAAAGTGAAGGTCAGTCCTGATGTGTGCTGTGGGAGTGGAAAAGCCATTGTCCGCACTGTCTGAATTCTCGTGTGCTGAATGAATTGGTGGCACAATCTGACTCGCCTTGGCCTCTCGCCTTCCTGGCAGCTCTACCTTCCTCTTTCCTCAAACGTGTGCCTGTGGCTTTGCGCCACTGCCCCTCCGGGATAGAACGGCCTAGCAAACATTCCGTGTGCCTGATGCCGCTGGCAGCTGTGTCCAGCTAGGGCCTGACCAGCCTCAGTCATTCCGAAGCTCTGCTCCCATAGGTAAGAGCCATCCAGGTGAAGCACTGGTGTTGGGTTTGGTGTAAAAAAACGAAGTCTTGCTGCACCAGTGGCTCACAATTAAATTGGAATAGCTTTTTGTCTGTGGTAACCAAGTTCAGTGTTTGTGACGACTGGGGCCACACTCCCACAGGTCCTGGCACAGCCTCCTGTGGAAAAGGGGGCATTTGACCTCTGTAGGTCATGATCCCGTTCAGGTGCACCCTCCCTTGCCCGCTGCTCACGGCGGGTACGCAGCCCTCGCCAGTGTGTGTGGGCTTGGGGGCTCCACCCGAAGTCTCTGGCCACGTTAAGCACAGCACTAACCTTCCTGTCTCTGCACTATCAAAAACAATGCTGGCAGTTTTAGAAGTCCTCACTGTCTTGTACGAGCGTCTGCGGACACATGTTAAATAAATGTTAAACTGTGCTTCTACTCAGATCGCCTCCTGGTCTTTCAGAAACACCTGCTCAGCAGGGTTGCTGACGCACAGAGCAAGACTGCTTACGTCCTAATCGTTGCCGTCTTTCTTTCAGTAGGCTTAAACACTGAGAGGAAGCTTGGGGGCCTTGTGAAAAAAGCAAAGCACGCCAGCTGGTGTTACCGCCGATTGGGGTCTAAAGAGCCCGCGGGCCCTAACCCATCGCTGGCAGTGTGTCATTACAGCAGAGCTCAAGCTGTGCATCTCAGTGACGTTTCCTTTACTACTGTGTCTCAGCAGCTTGACAGAGGTACAGAGTTTGCCACCCACCCTGTACTGACTTCTCAGCGTGCCCGGGTTGTACTGGGGACAAGTGGATGACTCAGGTTGGCTCCCAGGAAACATTGAGTGCGGTGCTGTCTGGCTCTGCCAATGCAGTCCGTTCTCCAGGAGCTGCTGGCACTTTCCCTGAAGGTATGGCTAACTGGATCAAACCCATTCTCTCTCAGTGCTTTCCTTAGTCGGAGCAGAAATCTGACCATGGAGGGCAGGTCATCCTCTGTCAGGTCTTCTTCCCGGCCGACACCTGGGGAGAGGGACAGGACACCTAGAGCCTCAGCCCTCTGCCCTGGAGGAAGCAGCTACCTCCGGGAGCCCCCTGCTACCTCCTAAGGGACCAGCCAGGTTAGCAAGTGGTGTGGGGGACCGGCGGAGTCTTCAGCCTTGGGTAGGCATGGGGGAAGGTGCACGTGGCCCCAGAGGCCTGGCTGTGCGTGCTAAGCAGCACCATAGTCACCTGCTTCACAGCCAGAGTGTCCCCGAAGGGGCCGCTGTGCTGGGAAGGGCACTTGTGAGCCATTTATACAGACAATGTGTATAGAAATCCATCTCCGAGTTTCCACCCCTCTGCTCTGAGCATGTCCGTTCTGTGCAGCATACCACCAAAGCGTTCTTGGAGGATTGCTGCGGCCTGGCGAGGCCTGGCGAGGCCTGGCGGGACCTCGTGTGGGAACTCAGTTCTTTCAAAGCCTAGTCTCCTCAGACCGAGGATCTTTACAGCTCAGGGTGGCACCTGAGCACATGGGAGAGCCTTCTGTGAGCCAGCGAACTGGGCGTCAGCACTCAATGACAACTATTCATGCAGATTCTGGTTCACTGACCCCGCCGCCCGTCTCTCTCCCTCCTCAGAGCAGGCAGCGCCAGCCGCGCCACTCACCACCGTTAGCCATCCGTTTTTGTCCTTATAGACTTGGTCTTCTGCTCCAGCCTCAAAAACTATCGTGCCTTCTTTCCCAGGACTGATGTAAAACTGTAAACTTAGAAATAACAGCCAGTGGCAAGTTGCTGACACGCCTTTTAGTCTGCAGAAGAAATCCCCTTGGGACACTATCCTAGCTGACGACTGAATTCCTGCCGCATTGCACGGTTTGTTATGTATGTGGCCCGTCAGAAGGACGTTCTAACAAGCGGGCGATCGCACGCTTCAGAGCAGTTCAGCTCTCTCCAAAGGGCCATCTGTTGCATAATGGCCTTAAAAAAAAAGTACGTACTTGCACTTTCTACCTGCGAATTCACACGGCAGGTTGTAAGGGCTAGGGCAGAGACCACGGCATCAAGTTGCCGTGGGCCCTCGGGCTGAGAGCAGGAGTCAGGATGGCTTCAGTCCACCAGCCTTGGGCACACTGGGTGAGTGAGAAGGAGTCCCCCAGAACATCAGCACCCCTTTGAAAACTGACATGATTTCCTCGAGGGAGGGGCATGTCTGCAGCTTCCCAGCCCCCCACTGGAGGACCCCCACGTCTTTGCAGGAGGCGGAGGGGGTGGGGCTTGTGCTGGCATCCCGTAACAGTGAGTAAGCCCTTACCTGCCTTGAACAACACGGAGGGCATGCTCCTTCTTAATCAGCATGGCGAGTTTCGTGGCCACCTCGAACACGTGCTCACACTGCAGGATGGCGTCCCCCTGTGGAGAGCCGGGGCAGCTGGTTGGGGATGAGTGGTTTGAATATGGAGGTTGTGCAGGGCTCAGCTCAGTCTCGGCTACAACAGCTCGCTTCCTGCCAGCAGAGGCTGGAAGCCACAGTTACCTTTTGCTGTTTGTCCACTGGTGAAACATGAATGACCAGGATTCCGTCGCTCAGGCTGCTAGTGGAGACTCCTAACGACAGGTCAGAGCTTAGCATTAGTAAACCGGGCCCTGGGGAGACGGCTAAGGACCTGGGTTTGGACACCCTGGACCCACATGAAAGTGAGGCATATCCCAGCATGGGGGGTGGGGCGGGTCAGAGGTGGGTGACCCCATCTCCAAACGTGAGACGCCTGGCGCTTACCCCTCAGGGCTGAGTACTCTATCCTCTGCTTGACTTTGGAAAGCTCCACCACGTACACCGCTTTGGAAGTGAGGAGGAGTTGCCGCTGCCGGGCCTTGAAGCCTTTCCTGTCGTACTTGATGACCGGGGCGCCGTACTGCAAGGCACTAGTGTCACTGGGAGGGAAGGCCGCCTCCGCCACCGAGGGCAGGGGACAGTCTGACTCAGATTTTGTGTTGGCACTTGTGCCTTTTTGGCCTGTGCCCTGGCTCCAGAAGATTGAGTCCGGGCTCTCTGCCTCGCTACCTGGCCCTCCGAGGAAACAGGCTGTGGCTCCGATGCCAGCGGAGAGGAGCTCATGCGTGGCTCCCAGGCTCTCATAGTCAGAGGGGAGTCTGCTTTTCTCCAGAACCAAGAAGGTGAGAGCGCAAGGGCCTCACGATAGAAGCAGTAACCTGCCTGGGACCCCTGACCTCTGTGGAGAGACCAGTGTCGGTACAGGTCAGTCCGCTGCCCCTCACATGGTGTCTCATGGTAAAGTCCTGCCTACACCTGTTTCATAGGAAAGCAAACCAGGATAGTTTGGGGGTGACAGATACAGTGTAGGAATGGCTATAGGCCTCTGTTGGCGAACAACGCCGCCTGGTAACGCGGGCTCAGAGTGGCAATGGGCAAGCCCAGCAAGCCCAGCTGTACCCCTGTGTTGAGGCAGCACTCCTAGAAACTGGGGACCCCCCCCGACATACTCAGGGTCTTGTGAGCCACGCACTGTACCTGGATTTCCTCACTGCCGAGCAGTTGCAGCACTTTGGGATTTATGTCACCTTCATCTGGGGAAGGAGCAGAGCGGCAGGAGTCACCGGCCCGTGGGCGTGGTCCGCAGGGGCCAGAGAATCCCAAACCTCCCTCGCCTTTTGCCCACTTGCCGGAGAGCACACTTACCCAGCCGGCTGCTGGCAAAGGGTTGCTTTAAGGTCTCTGCGTAGCCTTCCTTCTTCCCCCTGAATATCTCACTTGTGACTGCCTTCTGCTGCATCTGGTAACACACAGTTCAGAGCACAGAGCCGGCTGCCCTGGGCTGTTTCCAGACATGAGCGTCATTACAAATGCCCTACAGCTTACACTGGTGGTGATTCACACTGGTTTCCTACGGTGGGGGTTTCTGAGCATTAGGGAGCATCTCTTCCCTCCTAAGTCACAGCTCTACAACTCCAGCCCAGAGGCAGCCTGCCGCCGGAGGCTTGTGTTTGTAAGGAAAGCTTTATTGGGCCACAGCATTCCATTATGTGTCTGCGGCTGCTCCCCGCTAAGCAAGAGAGCAGAAAGCCTTAAAGATTGACTCTGCAGCCCTTCACAGAAAATACACAGGTCTGAGTCCTCCAGCACAGGGAACCCTGGATGCTGATATTCCAACTCGTACACAACGTGGGAACAGAGGGACCCTTGGCCATAGGTAAAAGTCAACGTTACTAATAATCTGACTTGAAAGGCTGAGCCCAGCACCACGCGGATACCATGGCTTTCCTCTCAGCTGAGACCCCACGGCAGTACTTCCGAACCAGGTTCCTCGTGCACATCTTCCTGAGCAGATCCGAAGCCTGTGTGGAGAACACACTTCTTTCCCCCCTGCCTTGGGCGACCCACGTGGCAGCCTTTAAGACAGGGATGGAGGTATGATTTTAAGTGAGACACCAGCATCTTACGGTCAAGGCAGCTGGCCTTCTGGTGCCCTCCAGCGGCTCAGCACCACTGAACTAGTTGTCGCTGACTCGGGTGTGATTAGACTCACTAAAGGGGGAGTCTCTTGCAGTGGTACTGCCACTCTACATTCTAGAACATTCTTTGCAGATCACATGGCAGTCACTTAGCTTCAAGACTGCTCCATCACGGATGGAAATTATTCAGAGTACTCTGTCTTGGGCATAGTGTACCACTGAAATCTCAGTGCTTGGGATGCTGGCACAAGAAGGTTACAAGTTCAAGGCCAGCCCCACTGATGAATTCCAAGGCATTCCATTTTTCCTGAGACACTTTTGCAAAGACTTTGAAAAGCAGCCTTGTTGAGCCAAAGGAAAACAGACACACTCAAAGGAAAGCTCTCAGGGCTCACGGCGCCTGCAACATCCCCGCTTAGACTTGCATTTTCCAAGATGCCGGGAGGCTTCAGCCAGCTCTTGTCCAGCACACTCTTTGGCACGTGGTAGCGAAGATTCAAGATGTAATTCTTCCTCACGAGCACCACAAATTCCTCGTTGTCAGGACAAAGGGGTTTGTCACGGTTGATGAAGCCCTTGACGAACCTCAAGAGGAAAGTGGCAGGTGGTTTACACGGCCACGCAGGCCAGGAACCAGTAATGGGGCGCCCCACCGTGCCCCACCTGCCGGCGCATCGTGTTCTGTTCCGCCCACACCGCTTTCTGTTATAAGTCTCACAGCACTGCATAAAAGCCAGGCTCCAGCTTTCCCTAAGAGGAGGGCTGGCCACTCGGGGGTGGGCTGTCTCCACTGGGAAGGACGGTGACAGCTGGCCTCCTGATTGGCTGCAATACCCACAGCACCTTGTCTGATCCCCATTTGTGAAGCTTGGCTCACTTAACCTGCCTGGCTCTGGAAGCCATTTGACTTTGCGGCTTCGAACTGGACTAAGGGAGATGGACCAGCTGGGGTCCCAGCCCCACTCAGAGGCAGAGCTTCCTGTACAGACCAGAACCAAGGCTGGAGTTCAGATCCCAGCACCCACAGGAGGCAGCTCACTCCAGCTCCAGAGAGCCTGTGCCCTACCCCCCCCCACACCCACCCAGCACACACCCCTAACCCCTGGAAAACAAGCAAGCCCTGACCGTCCTGCTGAGCCCTTACCTCCGTATGACCTGCACCGCCCACCTTCTCCTCTTGATCTCCTTCCGAGCCAGGGCGCCACGCCAGTGGGCTTCCAACCTGGTGGCTGAAAGAGTCCACTGCTGGCCTTAGAAGGCGGGGACAACCATGCAGAGATACGGAGGGCTCTTCCAGAAGGAGCCCTTGGCTCAGCAAGTGTCTGCCCGTCAGAGGGCCCTGCTGGTGATGGCAGAGAGACCCGCTACTTAGAGCCCGCATGCATTGGGCAGGCGCCAGCACCTCTGCACCAGCCGGAAGTCACAGGAGGGACTGGCCTTCCATCTTTAAACATGGTGATGAGCATAGGCCCTGGTAGTTTCTCACCCAGTGCTGACTTGTTGCCACATTCAAAGGGAGATCAAACTGGGACATGAAAAATCACCTGCTGGCTTGTCGCCATGTTTTAGTGTTTTGTTTGGGGGTTTGTGTGTTTCTACTGGAGAACAGGCACTTGCTGAGCCAAGGGCTCCTTCTGGAACACATTCCAGGACTCAGAGCTCGGGAGCTGGCAGACTGCTCTGAAGACCAATTGCCCCTTTATATAAAGTTTAATTGCAACACAGTTAAATTCATTTATGTGATACCTACATTCTGAGGCAGAGTGGCAGATTTTAGTACGTGAGTGGAGACTGCATGCCCTTCACCAGAAAGTGTGTCTTACTGATCTCCACCATAAAGGAAGAGTATGCAGCTTAGAAAAGAAACACATGCATCTCCTGGCTGACTTCCAAAAATTTTGGAGAACAAAAACGTGGCCGCAAAATACCTGTCAACTCTGCAGGTTAGTTTACCATCTGTGGACGTCACTATCGAGACAGGGAGTAAGGTCCTCACAGTTCACAGAACATGAGAAATGGGGGTGGGAGCATTGCTTGAAAATGTGATTCCAAAGGAGTTGAAGTGATATGTAAAACTTAAAGTGCTTCACTCTCAAGCATGAGGTCTTGAGTTCAAATCCCCAGTGCCCACATAAAAAGCCGACCACAAAGCCAGGCAGTGGTGGCCCACGCCTTAGTCCCAGCACTTGGGAGGCAGGCGGGTCTCTGTGAGTTTGAGGCCAGCCAGGGCTACACAGAGAAACCCTGTCTTGAAAAACAAATGAGTAGAGAGATAGACAGCAACAGACCTCTAGCTTCCACACGCACACACGGGCGTGCAAAACCTCTGTAGGGAACAAGGCCACTATGCCCTGGTCTTCAGAACGGGGCCCAGGCAGCCCCAGACCAGGGTATAAGGATGGGTGGGGAGGAGGGCTCGCCACACACGTTCCTGCCCAGTCCTTACCTGCTTCTCTCTTCCTCACATAGTCCCTTCTTCCTAGGCAGCCTCTGTACGCGGCTTGGATTCTTGAAACTTAAAAGGGAAGTCAGGTGAATTGGTTTGTGTGTCTTTGTGACTCTGATTTCCAGAAGCAGGAGCGCCCTCCGGAGCGGCCCGCAGGCCTGCAGTGTTACCATTCCCAGGGAGCTGGTGTGGGAGAGCCGGCTGGTTCCTGGAGGCCTGGCTGCGGGGTGTCTTTCCTCCCACAGGTGAAGAAGTGCAGAGGGAGAGCGCCCCCCCCCCATCCTCAGGGCACAAAGGACAATGGCAGAAGCAAGCAGCGGGCTTAGATGGTGACATCTAGCGGTCTCAGGGAGACACTAACACTGAGCAGTGTGAACACCCCAGAGCTCTGGCCTGCATCTCAGGAGGGCGCCCAGGGTGCCCGCTGCTGGAGGAGTGACTCAGTGGCAGAGAGCTTTCCTAGCCGTGTAACCGTCAAATCTCGAAGCCAGACAGGCCCAAGTTCAAGCCCCAGCTCTGCTGCTGACCAGTTGTGATATTCAGCAGCTTACCAGCATCCCTGTGCCTCAGTTTCCCAGAACATAAAGTGGGGGCAGCAACACCTACTCACAGGCCTGGTTTGAGAACACAGCTGTTGGTCTAGGACTTAGTGCACCAGGCATAGAGCCAGGAGCCTTGGCTGCTCCTGTGGACAGTGCTTAGGCCATCTTAGATTTCCAGTTAAAGACGTCCTGGTCCCCATCTACCTCCTGCCAACTGCCATTCATAAAAGCACCCTGGCCTCTGGCTCCGAGGACCCGCCTGCTGCCATAAAAGAAGCGAGGCCCCAACTGACAGGGCTGGACTCCATGACTTTACACTTCAGTGTGAGTAGGGTGCAGTCACAACGGACCCCTGGGCGTGTAACTGTCTACGTCTGCCCTCGGAGCCCATGAATTCAGAGGCATCCCGTCATAATCTGTAACCCCGCACCTTGTCCCTGGTTTAAACACATCAGACACCTGTGTTTGGGGTTTCCCTCCCTGGTTAAACTTGTTCATTTCTCTTGAAATCAGGACATAAAAGAAAATCATACCTAGTTGATGTTTACTAAATTCAAAGGCGTCTTCAGTGGCGAACAGGGTTCGGGGGAAGCGAATGAATATTTTGGTTCTAGAAGCAAAAAGAAACAAGTCACTATTTATTGGCCAGTTGGCACCTACGATGGTGATTAGTGTCCACCCCGATGCATGTCCAGTCAGAACTTTAGAATGTGACCTTTGCGGGGGGTGGCTGCCTTGCAGCTGTGATTAACGTTGGGTAGAGGGGAGGCCCCAAATCCAGCTCGGGGTCCTCGTTATGAGAGCTAGGACGGGTGTGAGGGACCAAAGAGGCAAGACAGATGGCCAGGGCTAAGACCAGCTAAGGAGGCCAGGGCCGTGGGAGCTGCAAGAGGTGTGTGAGGGCCTTGGGTTGGAGCTTGGCCTGCCCTGAGCTGTGAGAGCAGTCTCTGCTGTGGTGACCTGTTACACAGGCCCAGGGAGCGAATCCACCATGCTGCCTGAAGTTGCTTACAGTTACACCTCTGGGCCTTCGGGAGGAGCAACAAGGGCATCGCTTGTGCCAACGATACTGCACCTTGTGCTGGAGACTTCCCAGAGCCACCACTGAGGGAGTAGCCATAAGCCACGCCCTCTGATGCCAATCCCAGGGTTATAGAATGGGGATGGATTGTGTGGCCCTCTCGGGTGTGGATGGATCGATAAAGCTGAGAGGGACCAGCCGGGCGGGGGACCACACGGGCTGGGGTTGGCAGGCAGCTCACTGACAGCCACAGAGGCAGGGAACCCCTGATGCAGGCAGGCCCTGCTGTCTGAGATCTGGTCCTCTTGAGGCTGGAACACGGTTCTTTGCAGCCATTCCAGCCCTGACCAGAATGACTAACAGAACGGACCCAAACCTTCCAACTGAGTGCCTGAAAGGGGCCAACTTATGGGGAAGCTCTCTGCTCAGGGATACTGAACCTCTAAAACAGCACCTGATGTTCTAGAACACCATTCCAAGACACTAAGAACAAAGCAAGAGGAAGTCAGCACTCGGGGGGGGTGCAGCGGGGAAGCGAGGCCCCACGGGTAGGGCCCCACCCGGCCCCCCTTCGTGTTGAAGGTGGAGGCTCCGCCCACGATGACGCCAGGCTCAGAACCCCTGGCTTCTCTGGGACCGCCGATCCGCACTGCAACCACTCGGCTGCGTTTAGACACAGCGGACAGAAGAATCAGCTTGCAAACTAAACGGGGCGGGGGCAGTTTCAGGCACGTCCAGCTCCTGGGCTTAGTGCGGCCAATGGACACCTGTGAGTGAGAATTGTCAAGATTTTTTTACGTTCAATCGAGCAGTTCTCAGATGTGAACTGTGTAGACGGCAGGATTGCACCTCCATGTCGGGCTGGACACGCCTGTTGCACGCAGATCAGCACATGGAACCTGCTGAGCACAGGGAAGAGGTGATTGGGGCCTTTCAGGCCACTTACTTTCCTAACTTGTAGTCCTCAGGTTGGTAGCCGATGTACTTGATCAGCCGCTCGACGCCCTCTCCTGGGGGTCCGCGCCAGTGTGGCCAGGTGTCCGGGCACAATGACTTGTACCTGCCGGGATGGAGAGGGTCATATAGAAGGCATCAGGGCACTCTACGCTGACCTCTGCAACGCCCTCAGAGATCTCCTGCATCCCCTTGTAGTGTATCAGCCATTCATAGTCAATCGTCTCAGCGATTCGCACAGGGCGAGAAAGAAATGAGAACGTGGTTCACACCAGAGCCATCGCTGGACACCCAGCCAAGTGCCTCGTGCCCCTCCTAGGGATACGTCCAAGACACACCCTGTGCGCACAGAGCCTCGGGCAGCGCTGGTCATAATAGCCCACAGTAGGGCAGCCCAGTGGGACAGACAGCAGACAGATCATGTGCTGGGAGTCAAGTGCCAGACTTGGGGCTCGAAGATTTCATGCAAGCACGTTTACATGTGTGTGCACCCAGGGCATGGGCATGCAAGCACACGGGGGGCCAGGCCAGGTGTCCCTCAACTGCTCTTCACTGTTCACTGAGGCGGGGGCTGCCACTGAACTCAGTCTACTAGCCAGCCTGCCGTGGAAATCCCATCTCTCTAAATGCTGGGGTTACCGGTGCACAGTTAGGCCCGCTAGCATCCGTGTGGGTGCTGGGATCGGAACTCTGGTCCTCACACTGTGCAGCAAGCACTTCATCCCCAGCTGTCTCACACACCCCATCCTGTTTGTTTATTGAGACAGGGTCTCACTAACATCCTGGCTGCCCTCGGGGTGCTGGGATCAAAGGTGTGAATCACCACAGCCAGCTGGAAAAGACTTCTATCAGAGTAACGCTGGCTCTGGTGTCGATTTCTCTGATCCCAGCGCACACCTCTGGAGCCCCTCTCAAGTCAGTCCACTGACGGCAGCCTGGCACGCTCTCTCCCACCAGAAAGTACCTGCATGAGGGCAGGGAGGTGTCACCTTGCCACACCCCACACACCAATGGCTCAGGTGGGTGAACCAAGACTCTCAGTCTCTGTGGGTGAATGAAATGTCTGGGGTACAGTGGCAATTGAACAAAGGCATGGGGCTCGGCAGAAACGTCCAGCGTGTGTGGGGTGACAATTGTCAGGCATGTTGATACAATGGGTAGAGGCTACAGCGACAGCGGGTAGAGGTGACAGGGTAGAGGCTACAGTGACAGCAGGTAGTGGTTATACCTCCCAACTTCTCCTGATGGCAGATTAAGGAAATCAGGAAAGGTGAGTCTTAATGACAGGTAGACAGCAGGCAATGGAGAACGCAGGGGAATGCTCTGGCTGTCCCTACGATGCTTAAACCCAAAAGAAGCCGTACAGTTGGGTGGTCTGAAGCAGCCATTTTGAATTATAAAGATGGTCACTGTGTGATGCTTACCCCCAAGCGTGCATCGCCATTGCTGTGGAGCAGCCCATCACCAAAGAAGCCTCGGTGGGTGTGGCCCTAAACCCTTGCAAACACCTGACACTTTAACTGCTGTGGGTCAGGGAGGAGGTCACAGCTGGGAGGCTTGAGGAGAATTCAGCCCCTCTGGCGTTTCAAAGCAACACCTCCGTGGCACCCTCACCAATACACCCAGTGCTCTCCGCGCCCAGGATAGAGCCGCTAACCCTAAGGGTCCAGATGAGCGGTGCTCCCCATGGTGGGTTTGTACCCAGCCTCTCTCAGACTCGGGAAGTTGAGTTAGAGCTTAGTGAACTCGGAAGGCGAGAGATTGAGTCCAGGTTTTACAGGAGGACATTAGCATCTGGTTTTTCACGGTTGTTTGGATCTCAGCTCAGCTCTGGGGAATGCCATCGGACTGAGCAGGCTCCGGAGCCAGCTCTCAGGGATGGGGCTCTACAAAGCGAACCCACCTTTGCAGGAAGTGCTCGTACTTGCGCCTGTACGCAAAGCCCGCCCGCCTCACTCGGAGGTGCTCCATTAGCCCCAGGTACTTGATCTGGTGGCTGATGAGGAAGTCGTCAAACTTGCCTTTGGAGAAATAGAAGAGAGCAACAGAAAGGCCTCATGGGTGCCATGTCAACCCGAGGTTCCAGGCTGCTGTCCAGGCCGGGTCTAGCCACAGAAACCTCTTACTATAATGGCTTCAGCTGTGGTTCTTAGAAAGAGGGATTTGAAAGAGGATAGTTTCTCCTGAAAACACTATCCCGGGGCCCACTGATTCAGCCTGGAGTCTCACACCACAACAGCTGGCCAAAGGGCTTTACTGTTGCCACCTCTGGAGAACACGCTCCAAGCCCTGTCACCCATGCGCAGTCTGCTCTCTGGTGCACTACCTGCCTGGGCGCTGCTCCACTTTCTTCTGGAAAGTGCCCGAGTCGCAGACCATTTTGGAAGATTGCCCACTGCAGTAGAGAACTATCCTGTCACCTGTCACTGGTTCCTTGGACACCTGCCAAGCATCACTGGGCTCTGAGCAGTGCCTCCATCCTCTGGACCATCACGGAAGCCTCTCAACACTTCCGTCATCCATTGTCCTTCTCTATATCCTTTCCTCCTTGTGTCGTCTGCAGGGGTTGGATCTATGTGGGGATGTCATTGCTTATGATCTGCACGTGCTATCAGTAGAACACCTGAGGAGTTCTGGATCAATAAAAACTCCTGAGCTCAGATGCTCGGGGTTCCACTGTCAAGGATGCTGCTTGCCATGACAGTAATTCCCTCTGCTGAGGTCTGGCAGGGCTTGCGATTATAAATATGCCTCCGTGTCTTGTTAAACCACCACAGGAGGCATACTACACCCTCCTTCCTTCTTTCCTTCCTTTCTCCCCTCAACTGCCCATCATGCCCAGCTCTTTTCTAAGATTTTGTGTGTGCATGTGTGTGTATGTGCCTGTGCACATGTGTGTGCACACATGAGTGCATGCATGCAGGTGCCCTCAGACAGAAGGCGGCAGTGGATCCCATGGAGCTGGAATTACAAGCAGGTATGAGCCACCTGCTGTAGGAATCAAACCTGGGCCCTCTACTAGGGCAGTGCATGCTCATCTCAGAGCCGCTACCCAGCCCCCGCTTTATGTTTTTAGTGTGTATGTGTGTATGCATGCTTGCGCGCGCGTTTATATGCATACATGGGCACGTTTTAGCCCTCATCTTCTGTCTGTTTCAGATAGGATCTCCTGTTTGTTTGCTGCTATGAACTGGACACCAGGTTAGCCCACAAGCTTCCAGGGATCCAGTCTCTGCCCCCCATCCTTCCATGGAAGCACCAGCATTACAGACACGGGTTACCGTGTCTGGCTTTGCGTGGATGCTGGGTACTTAAGCTCAGATCCTCATGCTTGCAAGGCAAGCACTTCGCCCACCGAGCCATCACCCAGACCCTTCTCTCCGAGAAGGCGAAGGGCTCATGTTCAAGGACTGGGCTGCAGTGGCTTTGAGGTTCTTAGCCATGGCTGCCCTGCTTTGCTCCCCCAATCCGGAGCTCAGGGATCGGTGGTGCGCCACTCACTGGGCTCCTTCCTCTCATTGGGCTTGATGCAGCGGATGTAGGAAGGCTCCTTGGAGATGAGGATTTCCAGGAGGCTGCTCAGACTGTTCTTAAACTGAGTCCCAACCTGCGTAGTGAGAGAACACGTTGAGTAGACACCCTGCTTCCAGCTGAACTTCAGAGACGGAGAAAGCGCGAGGCTCCAGTCTGAGGCCTGGCCCTACCTGTTAGTGTCTGTTCTGAGGTCAGTTCCCACTGCTCTGGGGCTTGCTGAGACTAGAGCCATCAGCTCTTGGGCACATGAAGATCTGCCTGAGAGGGCAGGGCCTGGGCCCGGTTCCCTGTCTCCTCCCCTAGGTCTCGAGTCCCTCTTCATTTGATGGTGTTTTCTCACACCTCTCCCAGACTGTAAGCCCCTTGAGGGCAGGGGACCCCAGCACAGCCCTACAGCGGGTGTTCAGTGGCTGTCTGCAGAGAAATGAACTGGGAGAGCTTACACACACCCTGTAGTTATCTGAGAGGAGCCGGGAGACAGGGCAGCGCAGAGGGGCAGGTGACGAGTAGTCGCGCCCCTGTGACTTGGCACCAGCATCCCTCCCACTCACCGTTGGTGGCCGCCTCCGGTTCTCAAGCTCGGCCGCCAGGAAACATTCCCGCAGGATGCTGTTCCTGGACCCGCACAGCACCTGTGTGAGGGGAACCAGCAGTGAACCCGCTGCTCTGGGCATTGCTCGAGGCCGTCGGGACAGCAGAGACGCCGGCCCCACGGGCCCTTGAAGACATTCCTCACTTGAAGAGAGTGGGGAGAAGCACAATTCATAACAGCAGCAAAACCGCAGCTATGAAGTAGCAACGAAAATAACCTTATGGCTGGGTCGCAGCATGAGGAGCTGCGCTGAGGGTCGCAGCGTGCGGAGGACCTAACCACTGCTCTAACAGAACATCAGCTAGCCCCAAAACAGGAAATTCTCTTTTTTCTTCCCTTCTTCCCTCCCACCCTCGTTTGTCTGTTTTTTGGTTTTTCAAAGCAGGGTTTCTCTGTATGACAGCCCTGGCTGTCCTAGAACTCACTCTGTAGACCAGACTGGGCTCAAACTCACTAGAGCTCCACCTGCCTCTGCCTCCCGAGTGCTGGGACTAAAGGTGTGCGCAGCCACCGCCCGCTCTGTTGGTTTCCTTAGGCAGGGTCTCGTGTGGTCCTGCCTGGACTCAGACTCCCTGTGTAGCTGACTTCAAACTCCTGATCCTCTTGCCTCCCAAGTGCGAGGTAGGATTGCAGGGTGCCTGTAGTCTCAGCTTCGGATACAATGCATGGACGAGAAAGTTCCAGAAAACCCAGAGCCATTGTGGACTTCTGTCACAGGATATGCCCTCACCATTAGAAACGTGTGGAGTGAAGATTCAGACTTACCTCCTTCAGGTGTCTGTAAAGCAGATCATTGTTTTTCTCCAAGAATCCTGTTTTTAAAGAAAAGTCTCAATGTCGTTTCGCACTGACTGACACTAGAACGCATCCTGATGATGTCTGGGGTTGCACAGGGTTTCCCAACCTTCTCAGCACTGAGACAGGGCAGTTCCTGGCAGTGAGCATGCTATGTGCTGAGCTGGGGCAACACCCATGACGCCACTCACACTAGAAGCAGGCCTAGCTGCAGTGATATACACCAGAGCCAGACACCATGGGGACACCCCTACTAGACACATGCCCCCAGACACCATGGGGACACCCCTACACACATGGCCCCCAGACACCATGGGGACACCCCTACTAGACACATGCCCCCAGACACCATGGGGACACCCCTACACACATGCCCCCAGACACCATGGAGACACCCTTACACACATGCCCCCAGACACCATGGGGACACCCCTACTAGACACATGCCCCCAGACACCATGGGGACACCCCTACACACATGCCCCCAGACACCATGGGGACACCCCTACACACATGCCCCCAGACACCATGGGGACACATCCCTACACACATGCCCCCAGACACCATGGGGACACCCCCTACACACATGCCCCCAGACACCATGGGGACACCCCTACACACATGCCCCCAGACACCATGGGGACACCCCCTACACACATGCCGCCAGACACCATGGGGACACCCCTACACACATGCCCCCAGACACCATGGGGACACCCCTACACACATGCCCCCAGACACCATGGGGACACCCCTACACACATACCCCCAGACACCATGGGGACACCCCCTACACACATGCCCCCAGACACCATGGGGACACCCCTACACACATGGCCCCCAGACACCATGGGGACACCCCTACACACATGGCCCCAGACACCATGGGGACACATCCCTACACACATGCCCCCAGACACCATGGGGACACCCCTACACACATGGCCCCCAGACACCATGGGGATACCCCCCTACACACATGCCCCCAGACACCATGGGGATACCCCCCTACACACATGCCCCCAGACACCATGGGGACACATCCCTACACACATGCCCCCAGACACCATGGGGATACCCCTACACACATGCCCCCAGACACCATGGGGACACCCCTACACACATGCCCCCAGACACCATGGGGACACATCCCTACACACATGCCCCCAGACACCATGGGGACACCCCCTACACACATGCCCCCAGACACCATGGGGACACCCCTACACACATGCCCCAGACACCATGGGGACACCCCCTACACACATGCCCCCAGACACCATGGGGACACCCCTACACACATGCCCCCAGACACCATGGGGACACCCCTACACACATGCCCCCAGACACCATGGGGACACCCCTACACACATACCCCCAGACACCATGGGGACACCCCCTACACACATGCCCCCAGACACCATGGGGACACCCCTACACACATGGCCCCCAGACACCATGGGGACACCCCTACACACATGGCCCCAGACACCATGGGGACACATCCCTACACACATGCCCCCAGACACCATGGGGACACCCCTACACACATGGCCCCCAGACACCATGGGGATACCCCCCTACACACATGCCCCCAGACACCATGGGGATACCCCCCTACACACATGGCCCCCAGACACCATGGGGACACATCCCTACACACATGCCCCCAGACACCATGGGGATACCCCTACACACATGCCCCCAGACACCATGGAAACACCCTTACACACATGCCCCCAGACACCATGGGGACACCCCCTACACACATGCCCCCAGACACCATGGGGACACCCCTACACACATGCCCCCAGACACCATGGGGACACATCCCTACACACATGCCCCCAGACACCATGGAGATACCCCCTACACACATGCCCCCAGACACCATGGAGATACCCCCTACACACATGCCCCCAGACACCATGGAGATACCCCCTACACACATACCCCCAGACACCATGGAGATACCCCCTACACACATGCCCCCAGACACCATGGGGATACCCCTACACACATGGCCCCCAGACACTATGGGAAGACCCCCACACACATGCCCCCAGACACCATGGAGATACCCCCTACACACATGCCCCCAGACACCATGGAGATACCCCCTACACACATGCCCCCAGACACCATGGAGATACCCCCTACACACATGCCCCCAGACACCATGGAGATACCCCCTACACACATACCCCCAGACACCATGGAGATACCCCCTACACGCATGCCCCCAGACAGATCCAGATATCCTGGGGGACAGCAACCCAGCATTCTCCCAGAGCCAGACACCATGGGGACACCCCTCCCCATATAAATCTAGAGTGCCAGATACTCCAGGCGATGAGGTCCCCGGCTGAGAGCCATGTCCTCGGAGGTGAATTTACAGCAGGCTGCTGTGTGATGTGTGACCTTGCTTCCAAGTGATCCGGTAACAAGGACATATGACCGCAGAGCTGGTGGACAGAGACCAGCTGAGACCATGTGACTTAGTGGGGAAATCAACCCCACGAGAAAGGCAGGCTTCAGTGGTGCCCCTTCCCACCCCTGGTTGGTTCTTGGTTCGGTTTGTTGACACAGGGTCCTACCACTCAGCTCTGACTGGCCTGGAGCTCACTATGTAGACCAGGCTAGCCTCTAACCGAACAGAGCCTGCTTCTGCCTCTGGAGTCTTGGGATTAAAGGTATTAGGCCTCCGCCAGGCCTTTCTCCCTTGAGTTTTTGACCTCGGTCTCATATAGCCCAGGTTGGCTTCGAGCTCACTATGTAGCTGAAATCCTGCCCGTGCCCCTGCCCTCCCACCCCCCACCCCCCTGCCCCACCCCGCCCCAGCTCCCACCCCAAGCACTGGGATTGCAGGCGTTCATCAGCATGGCTGGTTAAAACCGAGCACAGGGTGAATGCATGCTAGGCCAGCCCTTTGCCGGCTGAGTGTTCCTGGCTGGTAACCCTAGGTCCTAGCTGGTGGACACAGGACTAGTGTTCCTAGCCCCACACCTCCAGGCTGACGCCACTTTATTCGGAGCATTTGAAACTGGAGTGACACGTGCCTTTGACTCCAGCACTCCGCAGGCAGACGCAGGCAGACCTCCGCAAGGTCCTGGCTAGCTGGGATTATACAGTTAGACCACGTCTCAGGAACCAAACGCCCTCTTTGCTCTGTAGCTAACCCAGGAGCCAGGGATGTAAGTAAAAACCAGCAACGAAAGCCACATCAGATGTCCAGTAAGCAGCTTTCTCAGATGGCGAGACTGGGTGCTGGGGAGGAGGTGGAGAAACTAGGAACATGGCAGTCGGGGGACCCTCAAAACGCTAGGCAGGGACTTTCCGTGGGACACCCACACACACTGTCTACCCAGGAAAACAGAAGCAAGCCAGGTCATCCCAGCTACTCGGGAAGCTGAGGCTGGAAGACTGCAGGTTCAAAGCCAGCTTGGACAACTTAGTGAGACTGTCTCAGAATTCTAGAACTTTCCACAAAGGAACTCAAGCGTATAGCTCAGTGGTAGGTGCCTACCTAGTGTGCATGGGTCCCAGACTCAATCTCTGGTACCCCTAGGGGGATGGGAGGACATACAGGCATGTCCCAAGGGTCAGTTTTCACCGTGGCTGGAAGGACAAGCACCCTGAACCCTTAATGAATGGTGGGCACAGAGAAGCACGCGGAGAGAGGAATATTACTCAACAATGAAGATGATCGGCAGCATGGAGGAACCTTGAAACATTATGCTAAAATGAGGAAGTCAGACCCCCAAAGACCACGTGTGTGATTCTCCAGTTCCTGACAGGAAGGCTGTGGGGCTGGACAGTGCGTGAGTTCATTGCCTGGTGCTGTGGGGGAGGGGCAGAGGGCACAGGAAAGGGCAGTGGTACACAGCTGCAAGGCTCTCTACGCTGAAACCCACGAGTCCCACACTTCAGCGGATAGGGTACGCGGTGTGTGAACACTTTGATTTGTTTAATTTTAAAAATCGGTAGTTATATCTAAAGTAACTAATAAAGCAAGCAAGACATCTCAGGTGACATGTTTGAGTGCAACGCTCAGGAACTTGGGGTGGCCACAGAGAGCGTGTCCTTGGACTTGGTGAGCAGTGTGCACACAGGCACCTGCATGGCCGTGACCCGAGACCCTGCCACTCACCTTTGGTGCAGTAGGTGACCTCCCCCGCATAGTGCAGGAGGCAGAACTCCAGCCAGCCAATCTTCTTCCGGCCCTTTGGACCCGCCAGCTTCCGGCTACAAGACAAACAGACCCCTTGATCCTTTCTCCTGCACTTCAGCAAGAATGACAGAGACCCTGGGCCAGCTCCCGGGACATGGCCGTCAGCACTGAAGCCGACTCCTCAGCCCCTATCCCGGCTGGGTATCAGGTCTCGTAATCAGAGCCTTCCCTCGCCTAAGCTAGTGAGGAAAACATGTCTGTGAGGAACAAGTTCAGTTCTGTTTGTTCTTTTAAATAAAATAGGCTGGAGCTGGGGGCACGACTTGGTGGTAGAACACTCACTGGGAATCAAACCGGGATCCCCCGGAAGAGCAGCCAGTGCTCTGAGCCATCTCTCCAGCCCCAATTTTTAATTAAAAAGAAAAGGTCGGGTGTGGCGGCAATGACTTTAAAAAAGTATTATTATTATTTTGGTTTTTCCAGACAGGGTTTCTCTGCTGTAACTCTGGCTGTCCTGGAACTCACCCTGTAGACCAGGCTGGCCTTGAACTCACAGAGATCCACCTGCCTCTGCCTCCTGAGTGCTGGGGTTAAAGGTGTGCGCCACCCCCCACCCCAGGCAAAATTATTTTTTGAGACAGAATCTCATTATGTACCTCTGGCTGACCAGGAACTTGCTCTGTAGACCAAGCTGACCTCAGACTCAAGAGAGCCGCCTGCCGCTGAGTGTGGGGGTAAAGTCAGCCATGCCTGGCTCTAGGGCAGGTTTACATTTTTCTCTTATTTGTCTCAAAGACTAAATTAAAATTTAAGTTTCCTCTCCGGATCATTGTGAATGCTCTCGATTGGCATGAGGCTGCAGACAAATGGATGAGAGATGGCTCAGCAGTGAAGAGCGCTGGCTGCCCTGCAGACCACCCGGCCCAGTTCCCGGCACCCACACGGGTGGCTCCCATCCGCCTGTAACTCGGGTGGCTCCACTGTCCAGTGTGGCTCCGGCCAGGATGGCGGTTCCTCTGCTGAGGAAGCAGTGTATGCAGCAATGAAAATGCCTCCTTGTCTCCCGCGCTGAGCCGCCACAGCACGTGCGGCGTGTGGGCATGCGGGTGTGGTGGGCGTATACTGTCACACGCGTGTGGGCATGCGGGTGTGGTGGGCGTATACTGTCACACGCGTGTGGGCATGCGGGTGTGGTGGGCGTATACTGTCACATGTGTGTGGGCATGCGGGTGTGGTGGGCGTATACTGTCACACACGTGTGCGGCGTGTGGGCATGCGGGTGTGGTGGGCGTATACTGTCACACACGTGTGTGGCGTGTGGGCATGCGGGTGTGGCCACACGGAGACCTGAGGGGGACAGACACCAGTTTGCTGCCTTACTGTTTTAGGTAGAGTCTCTCACTGAACCTGGAGGTCGGCTGGCAGCCAGCATCCCCAACACTTGCCCTGTCTCCCCCTCCGCACCCCTGGAGTTATGGACACGTGCGGCCACGCTCAGCTTTTTATGTGGGTGCCGTGATCTGAACCCAGGGCCTCATGCTTGCACAGCAAATGCTCTTACTCCTGAGCCGGCGCTCCAGCCCAGCGGTTCTCAACCTGGGGGTCGAATGGCCTTAGACCGTCACGCATCAGAAATTTACATTATGACCACAGTAGGAAAATCATAGTTACGAGTAGCAAGGAAAATAACGTTGTGGTTGGGGGTCACCGCAGCGTGAGGAAGCTGAGAACCACTGCCCTGGCCCCACAGTGCTTGTGTTTGAACTCATCAGGTCCAAGAAAGGAGACCTGACATTCCCCACAAGACCGCCCATCCCGTAAAGTACGCACGTCTGGAAGTGCGCATGCTTGCCCACTTTCTCCTCCAGCTTCTCCAGGAAACTCAAGTCCGTGGCGGGGCCTGGGCGGATGCATTCTTCATCCTTCCGGAGGAAAAGAAGACGCCTCAGCCCCACGCCACGGCACACCTGGCTGGTTCAGAGCCTCAGTGCTGAGTGTCCTGAAGTCCTGCCAGGGGAAGGCGCTACCCATCACACGCTCGCACCCTGGGGTGAGGGGGCCCGGCTGCAGAGACGGACATGCCAGCAGTCACAGCCCCCACGTCTGACCTGCGTTCCTGTTTCCCTTCTCCTGTTTGCCCTTTTCTTTTGAGGTGGGCTTTGCTTCGTACCAGGGTTGCCTCCAACCCCTGCTTTATCCTTCCCAGTGCTGAGAGGACATGCACTCCGCCAGCTCAGACTCCAGCCTGTATCTTCCCCTCCCTCCCTCCCTCCCCCTCCCTCCCGGCACTCTCCCTTCTCTCTCCTTTCCTCTTTTTCTCTCCCTTGCCTCTAGTTAGGATCTTGCTGTGTGCCTTGGAGTGGTCTCAAACTCATAATCCCCCTGCCTCAGCTTCCTAAGTGCTGGAATGGCAAGCATGTACACATCCAGTCTGACGCCCCGCCCCTCCTTTAGTGTCTTGTTACATAGCTCAGGCTGGCCTCAAACTCATGGCTCCTGAATACACCTTGCCCTGCCCTGATGATATGTTTCAGACTTCCCCAAAATGCCCATGGTTGCCATGGCGGCTTATTTGAACACTCTTAACCAGTCATCAGGGATCCGGAACAACTGCACACAGTGTGAAGGCTTCGAGCAGAGAAAGCCATAAAACCAGCTGAGCCCAAACTGGTGCACTTCTCGATCCCTGTGTATTTATTTCCTCAACAATGATATATTTAATTGGCCATTGTAAGCACACACACACACACACACACACACACACACACACACATACACATCCACCTGGTGGCTTTTATCAGACCAGCAGCACCCAGTTACAGGTTAGTGAGACAACTGGGCTAAAGTCCTTTCCCAGTCTTCTGGGTCCATACGGAAAAGCATACAGAAACATTTTGACTCCTAAAACATTTTTGAAAAGACCAGCTGAGGGGGCTGGAGAAATGGCTCCACAGTGGATCGCATTTCAGGACAAGAAGAGGCCCCCGGAGAGGGGCCAGGCTTGCTCCTCCTGACACCCCACCCCAGAAGAACTAACCAGCATCCCTCACTCCCATGGCAGCCAGCAGCCTTTCACCCTCTGACTAGGGCCCACCTTTTAAAGGTCCCAGGCCACATTCCCAGCAACACCTTGGGGGCCCTTGGGCGAACACCCAAATAACATCCGCGTTCCAAGCACCTGCCTACACCGCCTACACTACTGCCTTCCAGTTGTGTGTCTATGGAAGACGACCTTTATTTCAAAATCTTTACTTCAAAAACCTTTCCTTGTTGGCCCTTGCTGACTCTCATTCAGGACTAAGCAAAGAGAAAGCCAACCTAAAGCCCCGAAAAGGTCCATCAGGAACTGATGCTGTCCCTGCAAAACCTCAGTAGATCTGTTCTCAACCCCACTCCCTGGCAACACACACACAGACACAAACATACACACAAACATATACACACACACATACACACACACACTTTGAGACATGCATTCTGTAGCCTAGGCTGTAGTCCAGGCTGGCCTCAAATCCGTGCCAATCTGCCTGCGCTGCTGGGATTACACAGGGCTCCCCCGCCCCGCCCCTTCGAGCCCTGGCAGCACTCCTCCTCCCCAGGCAGAAGCCCAGCGAACGAGCCAGGTGACTGTTCTCACCAGAATAGAGATGATCCCTCTGTGTCTCTCTTCCACCAAATCGCAGATGATCTTGTTGTTGAAATACTGAACAGGCTCCCACTAAAGCGACAAGAGGGAAGAGATCTCCAGGCGGCGTTCAGAACGGCAGCTAGCACCCTGGCTTGTCGGGGATTTTCCAAATATTTTCTCAAAATCCAGTTTTCATATCCAGCCTTAAAAATTATGCTTGGACAGAGGGTTTGGGGAGGTGGCTCGGCAGTTAAGAATAATTTCTGCCCTTGCAGAGGACCCAAGTTCAATTCCAGCACCCACATCAGGCCTCCATGGGTACCTGCACTGAGGTGCCCACACAGACAGACACACACACACACACACACAATTTAAAATCTTTAAAGTGATACTTTCGGGGATGGAGAGATGGCTCAGCAGGTAAAGGTTTGCGTCACAAGCCTGGCCACCTGAGTTTGATCCCTGGACCCGCATAGGGTGGGGGAGAGAACTGAGTCGGTGGCCCGGCATGCATCTCACACGCACATCACGCAAACACACACACACAATACCAAAATTTAAAAATCTTTAAACACGATTCTTTCTAAATAACCAATTATTTTTTTCCTAGGGAAGAACTAAAGAAAATCTTCAATCCAGGAAATAACCAGTGAGGTAACATTTCCCAAACGAATAAGGAGGGGTCAGGGTGGAGCTGGGGGGAGAGCGCTTCACCAGTGTGTTCAAAGCCCTGGCCCTCTCCTCCTGTCTCAGAAGGATGCGCACACTCACTCAGACGCAGAGACGCGCCGGCGCTCACCTCGATGCCCTCGGACTCGTACTCCGCCTGCTCGGCCTTCAGCGTCCTCTCTATCAGCAGCTGCTGCAGCTTCTCGTTGCAGTAGTTAATGCAGAACTGCTCGAAACTAGAGACGCAGGGCATGTCCATCGCGCAAACCATGCGGACAGACCAGCCACGCCAACCGCTTCCCGCGGGCACGCAGCTCCTATCTACGGGGCAGCCCACCGATAGACGGGAAGGATCACGAGGAAAGGGGGTCGGGTTGTTTGTGGTTCTACTTCCCAGACCTGCGCGGGCGGCTGGGATGCAGCCGTGGGTAGCGCGCTCGCCTGGAACAGTGTGAACTGAGGGCTGTGGTGACCTGTAGTTCTAGAGACAGGAAAACCATTCCAGGCCCCTCAGCCATGGTGTAGACCCTGACCAGAGCCACGGAGGCAAGCCCGGCATGCAAGAAGCGGCGACTCACCCGTTCTTGTCGAAGACTTCGAAGCCATAGATGTCCAGCAGCCCAATCACAGTCTTTTGGGTGAAATCCTAGTGAAAAAAAATGTGCGTCATTAGTGGCCAGTGCTGTGGTTTGGCGGTCTGTGTATTCCCAAAGCTTCTTTTTTTGTTTGTTTTCTGAGAGGGTTTCCTTGTGTAGCCCTGGCTGTCCTGGAACTCACTCTGTAGACCAGGCTGGCCTCAAAGTCACAGGGATCCCCCTGCCTCTGCCTCCCGAGCGCTGGGATTTAAAGGTGTGCGCAGCCACCGCCCGGCTGCTTCTTCATTTTTAAAAGATTTACTTGTAACGTATGCATCTCTGTGTCTGCCACCTGTTCTCAAGAGCCTGCAGAGGCCAGAGGAGAGCAAGCAGTAGAACGCTGCTGTGTGGACTCACCAAGGAAGACATAGGCATTTCATAGGCGCAGACCCTGCCAGACCTCAGCAGAGGGAGCCACCGTCATGGCCAGCGCCATACTGGAGAGTTGGAACCCTGAGCATCTGAGCTCAGGTGTTTTTATTAATCTGGACTCCTCAGATGTTCTACTGTAGCACGTGCAGATCCTGAGCAATCAAACACCCCCACATAGATCCAACACCAGCAGACAATACAAAATGCCAAGACCTAGGCAGCCCCTCACCCAACAGTGCACGAAACAATATTTTTAAACACAACTAAAAATAAAACTACAACTCTCCTCATCACCCATTACGGTAACGAAAACAGACGGCTAGCTTTGTCACCTGTTGCTGTCCCCGAGGTTGGGACTCAGCCCTAAGGCTTGCAGCTCCTGCCTTCCTCAGCAGTGGCTCACAGGGTAACCGCTGGGGTCTGCCAGCCTGGCCTCCCTGCCTGCTCCTCACTGGACCGTCCCTGGGCAAGCAACACTTTGCCTTCAATTCACTTCTTGGCTTCACGTCTCTCCGGCCTCCACAGCTTGCATTCACTCCAAAACCAACAATGAAAGCGACCTACAAACTGCCAAGGAAGCGCTTGTCCCTAGAGCGGCAGTCGCATGGCTGCTCCTTCATACAGGCAGGGGCGGGCACCTCGCCATGAGGCTCAGTGTTTCTCCTCAAAGTCCACATGCCAGAAGCATCATCGCCAGACTCTTGTCATCCGTATTTGGAAGACAAGGTCGTGAGGCAGGACCGCCATGATGAAGAGGCTCACTGTCTCTTCTGCCTCCTCTGGGACATCCTCTGCATGTCAGGATACCCGGAGATGCCGCTAGACGCAGAATCCTGCTCCCCACAACCAGCCTCCAGAACCCGAGCTATGGACGTTTATCAACGATCCAGCTGTGGTGCTCGTTATAGCAAGAGAACATGCTATTATTAATTTAAATATGTGTATGTCTGGGTGTGTGCACACATGCACACGCATGTACACATGCACATACACCATGTACCCCCAGAGGCCAGGAGAGGTCATCTGGGTCCCCTGGAACTACGGGTGGTTGTGAGCCACCCATTGTGGGTCCTGGGACCTGAACTTAGTCCTCTGCAAGGACAGCGGTATCAGCAGCTGAGCCGCCACCTCTCCGGCCCTGCTTGCTGTCCTCACAGTCGCACTGGACTGCGATGCTGCGCCCCGTCCGTGTCCTGTACTCCAGGCCCTAAGTCATGCCTTGATTTCCAGCTCTGAGCAACTCCCATCTCCTCTGATCCCACTTTAAAAGGAAACGTGACCCAAGCAGGGGTTTGACCCAGCTGCATGTCCAGCCATACTAAAATTCTGTGACTGGTGATCGCTCCTGCGTACATCCACAGCCATCTGGTATACCACAGGTAGTGGATGTCAAGTCACCCAGTGTGCACACCTGTTAGCCTACTGTGTGCAAGGCATTGGGAGACAGACCCGAGAAGACATTGCCCCGCCCACGAGGAGCTGACAGTCCTTCCTCACATCACCTATGATGACGTAAGACGTTACCACTTAGAACGAGCCATCCAGCACGAGTTGGCCCACCTTGTTGACTAAGGAGGAATTGATTTTATTGACCAGCCAAGTAAATGTCCGTCCGTAAACAGCCTTTGCCATGGCGTCTCTAGCATAAACAGAGAGTTCTACTGTCAGTGGGCATATCACCTGAAAGGAAAGGTAAGGGGTACATCGTTACGGACAGAACAAGCTCCGCCCTGAGTGTTCGCTGAGGGTAGGAGACCAGGATGGAGACACGCAGTCCTGGTGTTTGTGCTCAGCCTGCGCTGAGGAGGGAGCGCAGACAAAATGCAAAGACCACACAAAGAGAAGCCATAGTGCAGGCTGAGAGTGACGGGTGCCCTAAGGAGATGTGTGAGGCCAAGGCAGGTCAGCGGGGAAGGATCCTCCTTGTAGGGCTAAAGGGTGAGGAACAGGGAAAGGTGTCCCAGCGGATGCAACAGTGCGTGCACAGACCCGGAGAGGAAGGATGGAGGATGCAGCAAGTACAAGGCATGAGCCGGTGGGTGGGAACGGTGGGTGGGAACGGGGGCGGTGAGGGAAGGGGATGGAGGGTCAGGGAGGGGATGGGGTTAGGGGGTGGGAATGGGGTTAAGGGGTGGGGGGGTGGGGATGGGTGTTGGCTGCCGCCTCTGCCTCCGATGGCCAGGGAGCCTTTCCGTTTCTGTCCAAGCTGATAAACACAGGATGGGTTGATGCTGAGGGATGGGAGTTGGGATAATGAGGGGGTCATGGAGGGTGGGGGTGGGATAGGCTGGGACCCCAGCAAGAGCTGAACCTCTCAGGGCCTAGTGGGCTGGGTTTGAGGTTACCCACAGAGAACACCAGAGAGCTACCCTCTGAATGCGGCAGCCATCGGGTGGAGCAGGCATCCCCCCCCCCCGCCCCCCATAGGGCTTTGTCTTAATGCTGATTGTCCTGGCAAGCACTCTGTAGACCGGGCTGGCCTCAAACTCACAGAGATCCGCCTGCCTCCTGAGTGCTGGGATTAAAGGCATGCGCCACCACCTGGTTTGCTTGTTTTTTCTTTTTCTCTTTCTCTTTCTTATTACTTTTGGTTCCCAGTGCCATTTTTACCTCCTCTGTTTTGGCTTCAATCTTTCTGTGGGTGAGGGCTTCCAGAAGAACAGCCGGGCTGACCCCCAGGAGCTGCATGAAAGAGTTCAGTTGTCACTCAGTGGCTGGGTCTTTTTATAAAGAGCCTGTGGCCTGCGCGTGTCCAGGGTCACGCATCCTCCCCTCATCGCCGTGCTCCAGGGCAAAAGGGGCCTCACTGGACCAACTATGGTGGTACACTCCTGTAGTCTCAGCACCCAGGAGGCCGAGACAGGATGACTGCACGTTCAGGGCCAGCCTAGGCTGTGTGAGGAGGCTTTGTCTCAAAAACAAACCAGAATAAAACCACAGGTTCACTTGTCACAGCCCCAGCCTTCCTACCTGCCATCAGCGACCATCTGGGCTCCCGTGGACACGTGCAGTGTCTCCCCGCCCCACCCTCTGTGTTCCTCAGAAAAGGGAGGTCACCTTGGCAATCCACTTGATCTCGTGGGTGTCTGGGACGCTGGCACAGCCCTGTTTGTCCTCCTTGAAACAGACGTTGCCCAGGTGCAGGACGCTGGCAAGGATCCCAAAGAGGTTCTAGAGACACGGGCACAGAGGGGTCAGCAGCACCTCCCGGGCAAATGGCGTCCATACGTCCCCTCTCCCAGATCCCAGCCCGGGTCACAGATCCAGCTTCCTCCTCCCTAGAAATGGGCCCTGGTCATTTCCGGTGCTAATTACCTGAGTGAGGAGATGGGGTGGAGGGGAGCCACTCAGCCTCCAGCACAAGATATCATTGCATAAACATTTTTACAAAAGCAGTTTATAAAACAAAATCCCAGCTAGCAGGGGTGGTGTATGCCTGTCACCCCAGCACTTGGGGGGCTGAGGCAGGGGGAGCACTAGTTCCAGGCCAGCCTGGGCTACATAGTGAGATCCTGTTTCAAAAAAACAAAACACACACACACAGGTAAGCCATTTAATTTTAAAATAGCATGGTCTCGAATATTATTATTTTACAAAACCACATTTTGGTCCATGAAAGATGAGCAGATTTATAATCAAAATAGGAAAAAAAAAGTTCTAGTCACTGTTTACCCAGGATACAGTCTGTTTCAAAATTGACGAGTAAATCAAGAACACATGCGCAAGCCCAGCGGACCTCAGTCGCGACGGGACGCGGCCTGGGCCGTGTCACCTCCCTGTACCCAGAGCTGGCAGGGAGAGGCAGGCTGCCCGCCGACGATTTGATCCGGCTCCGACTGGCCTTTCAGAATCGCATGCGCTGCTTGATGCCTGTTTATACTAAATACTTTTCATCGCTTATCTCAAAGTGCCTGTGTTCCGTGTCCTGTGTTTTACTCTATGCATGTCCATGTGCACGCATGTGCACGCACGTGTTTGTGTGCGTGGAACAGAGGACAGCTCTACGTCTTGTTTATCTTTACCAGTTCTCACTGGCCTGGAGCGGGCCCTGTAAGCCAGGCTGGCTGCAGGGAGCCCTCCGCAGCCTCGTCGCTGGGATCCCAAGTGTGCACCGTGACACTTGATGTTTGGGGCCTGGAGAGAGGGCTCAGTGGTTATGAGTACGTGCTGCTCTTGGCAGAGGGCCGGGCTCATTCCCAGCTTCCACACGATGCCCACAACTGTCTAACTCCACATTCAGGGCACCTGCCGCCCTCTTTTGGCCTCTGTGGGCGTCAGGCACATATGAGGTGTACAGACATACATTCAGGCAAGGCACTCATACACATAAAATAAGTTTTTTAAATCTTTTTTTTAAAAAGAACCTTCATTATTTAGCATTGGGTTCCCTGGAGCTGGAGTTGTGAGAGGTTCTCAGACGCCTGACATAGGTGTGGAGAACCAAATACAGGTCTTCCTCAAGAGCAACTAGTGTTCTTACCGCTGAGCCGTCCCTCCGGCCTCCACGCCTGGCTTCTGACACAGGATCTGGGGGTCCAGCTCAGGCCCTCAGGTACTCTACTGGGCCGTCCCCAGCCCTATCTGGAACGTTAACTGCTTGCCAGTTCCCCCAGCCCTGACGTGTCTTTATTTGCTGAGTCCAGTGGTCCTACAGTGCCAAACCCCAGGAAACACGCCCCCTGGCACCCCACGGTCTTTACCTCAAGGTCAGCTTCAGTGAAGTCAATGACGGAAAAGGCACTGGACACGGTTTTCCAGCCGTCCTTGTCGCTGATGGGTGACTCTTTGGCACAATGACCCTGGGACACAATTGGTCAGTTAGTGGTACCTTGAGCCCTGTTGAATACGCACACGCTGGCTACTAACTCAAAGTGCTTTTCTAACCATGAAGAGCCCATTTCCGTAATGTCCCAAACTGTCAACAAGAAGGTTTTAATCTGTCTAGCAGAGATCACCTGCTGACAGCTTATTTTCAATTATATTTGGCATTTTATCTTCAAAATCCCTGTCCTGAGACATTTACACTCTGCAGCTGAGCTCTAAGTGGAAGGCAGGGAGCTGGAGAGAGCTCTTTCAGACAGGCAGAAAGGGACAGCAATGTCTGTCACATCTGCACCAGCCCTCAGCTCTGTCAGTTCTAAGGCAATCGTACGTGGCACTGGTGCTCAGTACCAGGACCCTGAGCCTCCCAGCAGCTGCTCTGCCAAGCTGCGTCCTCAACACAAGGAAGCTTTAGCTTTAAACAGCTCCGCAGGCTCACCCTAGAAGGACCAAACCCAAATATCCAAAGGTCGGATCCAACATGTTTGCGCGTTTATTTGGTACTGGTTTCGAACCCAGGTCCTTTGCACATAGGAGGCCAGTGCTCTACCCCCGACAGTGCTCCCTCCGTTTCTAATTTCCACTGGGAACCAGACACTGGGTTTCTTTACTGAGATGAGATAGCCAGGAAGAGGGTCCGCTTGCTTGTTTCAAGAGTCATGCAGGAGGGCAAAGCCCCGACCCTGCCTCCCACGGCCACCGAGGACAGCCACTGGTCCTTCCAACCTGTGAGAGGTACTTGTACAGCTGGGGTCTTGCTCAAGTCCCAGGGACGAGAGGCGCTCCGCCTCACCACCCGCCAGCAACTGGTAGAAGATGTGGAAATTCCGCTCGCCGTGGTTTTGATAGACGACCCGGGATTTTTCGATCAGGTAACTGATGATGTGGCCGCCTACGGGAACACCCTTTAAAACAGAACACAGCGCAGGGTGGCGGCTAGGACAAGCCCCTCCCACTGTGGGCCCCTGTTTAGCAGTGGCTTAACTTGGGGTGGTTTTTGTGGGAGAGGAGGAGACAGGGTCTCAGTAATCCAGACTGGCTTCAGCTTTACTGTGTAGCCCAGGCTAGCCCCGAACTCACGCTCTCCCTGCCTCATCTCCCAAGTGCTGAAAACACAGAAGGCACCACCGCAGCCAGCTCAGCAGCTTTAAAATGTGAATGAGTGACAATCTCTCCAGGTCAGCCATTGGTGTCTCCTAGGCTCTCTTTGTCCACTCCGAGGTCAGGAAGGCATGTTCTCTGCTGTCTTACTGTTTAATGCTTTGGAGTATGGTTCATCACGCTAATTTTAAAATAAACATCTGTATTTATTAGTGTAAGTATGTGTGTGCAAGCATGCATGCACATGTACAGAGGCGTGTATGTGGAGATAGAGAACAGCTTTCAGGACTGGCGCTTTCCTTCCAACATGTGGGTTTTGGGGATTGAACCGTGGCCATCGGGGTCAGGCAGCAAGTGCTCATACTTGCCAAACCGTATCGCCAACCCACACCATTTAGTTTTTGTATGTGATGTGAGGTAAGGATCAAAGTCATTATTAACACTCGTGTCAATACAAGCATCATTCACTGGAAAGACGACCTCATCTCTGCTGACTCTCAGGGTGATTTTACGACCCCATCCCTGCTGGATATCAGGGCGATTTTACACCTCATCCCTGCTGACTCTCAGGGGGATTTTACAACCTCATCCCTGCTGGATCGCAGGGTGATTTTATGACCTCATCCCTGCTGGATCGCAGGGTGATTTTTAAAGACTTTTTTTTTTTTTTTTTTTTTTTTTATCATGGCTGGAGAGACAGCAGGCTTCTTGCTCTTCCAGAAGGAGTTCACATCCCAGCAGTGCTTAGACAGCTCACAGGCTCCTGTAACTGCAGCTCCAGGAGACCTGGCGCCCTCTTCTGGCCTCTGGGGGCCCTCTCTCTTCCTCTCTCCCTCTCACACACACACACACACACACACACACACATTTTCAGAAATTTAAATATTTTGTCACATTTACATATCTTTGTATGTAGTGGGAGGGGGAAGACACATGTCCCTCGGTTTGGGCGTGGAGGTCAGAACTATGGAAACTCAGTTCTTAACATTAGCACAGGGCGAAGGCCTTTGTCCCCATGCCTGAGTTCAATCCCCAGGACCTCCATGGTAGGAGGGGAGAACTGAATCCTGCAAATGAGTGAGCCTCTGGCCTCCACAATTCTACCTCTCTATGAACAAGACCCACATCTGAGAACGCCGGGTGCGGGTGGAGACGCGAATGGCCAGGAACCCCTACACTCGGCTGCTGAACTGCACAGGTGAACTCATAGAAAATGACAGAATGCTCCAGTGCAGGCTCCTGTGTGGGGAGGCTGTTGTCATGTGACCCAAAGTACAGCCAAGTGCTGTTGCTCACAACCCCAGCGCTCGGGAGGCTGAGGCAGGAGGATCGCCGTTGACTTGAGGCTAGTCTGGGCTTCACAGAAAGTTTAGGCAAGCCTGGGCTGCAGTGTGAAGCAATACACGGTGCCTTATATTTTATGCCATCAACACATTTGAGTCATCTGTTTGTTGTAGGCAAAAGCTTCTCACTCTTAAAAGAATATTTTGTGTGTGTGTGTGTGTGTGTGTGTGTGTGTGTGTGTGTGTGAGTGAATGGGCACCCTTGCTCCACGGCAGCTGTGTGGCGGTCAGAGGACAGCTTTCAGGAGGGGGGTCCCAGGGATCGAACTCCTCAGGCATTGCAGCAGACCCCTTCCCCCGCCTCGCCGCCTCGCCAGCCCTGTTCACTTGGGGCGATCTGTAAAGAGAGACCGTTAGAACGCTGTCCCGGACACCTGGGCTGTGTCTCCGAGTAGACGAAAGTCCCGGCTCACGCTGTGTACAGGCGCGCAGGCGGCATCGCAGCTGTGGCCAGCTGTGGCCAGCTGTCGTGTGGTCCTCGGTGCGCCCCGCCCTCCTCAGCACGCCGCCTGGCTCATTGGCTTCTGGTAGCTGTCTGAGTTCTGCCAGGTCATGTGGGCTCCACTGAGCTGCTGCTCTGTGATGTGACCACTAATGGCCGTTTGCTCACCAGCCATTTGAAATTCTTTTCTGCCCGCTTTGTTGAGTGCTCTCATTGGCTTACGGAGTTCTGGAATAAACGTCCTTCACTGAAGATGTTAAAAATATTAATGAGACAGTATGGATACGAAGAGGAAAGGGAGCAGCCACGGTCCAGCATAGAGATCAGGGAGACCCCGCAGTCTCATAACAAAGTCACCGCTGTGGGGCGTGAGACAGCGCAGCGGGTGAAGGCACACTCAGTCTGACGCACGTTGACGCAATCCCACTTAGAGAAGGAGAGAGCCGACTCACGCCGTGGCGCACGTGACTCCTGGCTGGAGAACTGGCCACACGCAGCTGTGACTGCAGAGGCCAGCACTCTGCCAGCCCTTGGGATGGCAGATCTTGTTGGACCGACTTCTGGCTGCTAGGAATTTCTGCATCTTGCCCTGAGTGCTAACTACTTACTAGCTGGCCTTCTCAGTGTGTGCGCCGAACTTTGATTTAAAAAATGTCTGAAACCAGGCAGAGCTATGAAAGCCTATGGTTTTGTTGTTGTTGTTTGTTGTTGTTGGAGGGTTGCTCTGTCCTGGAACTCGCTCTGTAGACCAGGCTGGCCGCGGAGATCCTCCTGCCTCTGCCTCCAGAGTGCTGGATTAAAGGTGTGGGCCACCCCACCTGCCCTTCCAGAGTCTATGTGCCTGCCCCCGGGGCTCATGGCCAGCTTCTGGGAGGCCCGGGCCAGGCAGATTTCCCGGGTGCTCAGCAACCTCAGACCCCTGCTGCACCCCAGTCTCTCACTCTGCCACGTGGAATGTGTGTCTGTGAGGAGAGTGTACGCACATGCAGCAGATGCACTTTAACCCCGGATGTAGCGCCACCTCATTCATTCCTTCATTCCTTCGTTCATTCACGGGCTGCCCATGGCTACCTTCATGCAGTAGCAGATGGTGTTTCGATTGAGGGTGTTTGGCTCACAGAGCAGAAGATACTTCCTACCTGCACTACCGGAAGTTACCGGGTACAGGCCACACCTCCAAAACATGCTGTGTACTTCGGAGTTGTAAGCTTTATAAAAGATGGCAGCTGGTCCATATCCAGGCCCACCTGTGTGATGCCAGGCTGTGGTACATCTGTGTCACCTCACTGTGCAAGCACACCCCACGTTAGCCATTCTTCTGTGAGCGAACAAGGAGCCCTCTCTTGGCTGGGTGCGGGACCGTCTTCCGCCACTGTGGGCAGGGCTGCGGTGGGCATGTGCACGTCTGTGGGCCACCTCTGTGAGTGCGGTGCCCCTCTGCAGGTTACGCTGTTTTTTGGAGTGAGTACCTTACACTGTAGCCCAGGCTGGCCTCAAATCCATGGTGATCCTCCTGCCTCAGCCTCCCGAGTGCTGGGGTTGTGAGCAACAGCACTTGGCTGTACTCTGGGTCACATGACAACAGCCTCCCAACACAGGAGCCTGCACTGGAGCATTCTGTCATTTTCTGTGTTCACCTGTGCAGTTCAGCAGCCGAGTGTGGGGGTTCCTGGCCATCCGCGTCTCCACCCGCACCCGGCGTTCTCAGATGTGGGTCTTGTTCATAGAGAGGTAGAATTGTGGTAGCTCACTGGGGTCCTAACATTAGCACAGGGGTGAAGTGGGGCTGGGGGCAAAGGGTCAGAGGTCAAGCACTTGTTCTACAGTGTAAGGCCTTTGCTGGGATCCCCAGTGCATGTCTGTAATCCCAGCTCCTGCAGTGGGATGGGAAGTAGAGAGCAGCGCCCCCCCCCCCCAGAGCTCACAGTCAGCCTGACACCTGCAGTGGAGCAGACCCCCCCCCCCCAGAGCTCACAGGCCTGACACCTGCCGGGGAATGTCCCCCCCCAGAGCTCACAGTCAGCCTGACACCCGCAGTGGAGCCCCCCCCACCAGAGCTCACAGCCTGACACCTGCAGTGGAGCAGATACCCCCCCCCCCAGAGCTCACAGGTCATCCTGACACCTGCAGTGGCCAAACAGGCGGAAGGTAAGGACTGGCACCCAAATTGTCCTCTGGTCTCCACATATGCATGCACCCGCAGCCACACACGTGTGCACATGCACACAGATTTTTAAAAAAATCATCCTGACCCCGGATTTTCCCAGTGTTTGAACCAATAAAGCCCTTCCCCCAAACACTACCTTGGTCAGGGGTCCCCCAGAGCCTACACAGGAACTGCAGCCTACCTGGAAGTCGAACTGTATGTCCATGTATTTTCCAAACCTGCTGGAGTTGTCGTTCCGGGTTGTCTTGGCATTTCCGAAAGCCTTCGAATACAAACGTCATACCGTGTCACTTCAGCTCCCTGTGCCTGGCAGGCCCCTGCCCCAAACAACACGATCCTCATTAAACCGGGTGGTGGCAGGAGCCAGGGAGGGAAACCATACTTCATCCTCTAAAGAGTAGCCATTCAATACAGAGGACCCAATTTTAGTGCTGTATCTGGACACAGGGAAAGCAGGGGATAACCCTCCCCCCAACTCTCTGAGGAGATCTCTTAGAGTTGACCTAGGAGAGCATGTGACTCTCACTGCCTTCGCAGGTGCATCTGGCAGCCTGCCAGTCTGTCCCGTCTCACACCCAAGGGCCAGCCACAGACCCCTGTAGCCTGAGCGTCTCTTACAGACAAGGCAGTCACACGGGGGACAGTGACTTGTTCCGGGTCAGCCAGCAGATTGGTGTACAGTAGAAACCACAACCCAGATGTTTTCAGTTCAAGGGAAGTACTAGTCACGTGCTTCATGGCTTACTAACCCTATTCTTTTGTCACTCATCCTGGCCAACCAGGAGCCCTGGAGACTCCAGCACGCCGAGCTGACACCTTGCTCAGCCAGGAGACCGGGATCCCGAGCGCTTTGCTGAGGCCTGCCAGCCGCACCAGGTTGTGTCCCTGACCCTGATGGTGCCCGTGAAGCCCTTTCTTCGGTAGTCATATGTCCATTTTGACTGCTATACCCGGGCAGAGGACTCCTTTCCTTTGGGGTCCTCGAGGCCGCTCACCTCCAGGACTGGGATGGAGAACAGAAGTCTGTCGCGGGCTATTTGGAGCGACTCGGTCATCGGGCAGGTCACGGCGAAGTACTGGAGGATCTTCTTGGAGGCCTCCGTCTTCCCAGCCCCGCTTTCCCCAGAAATGAGGATGAAGTGGTTGTTTAGCTCTGAGCACATCATGCGGTAGGCATTGTCCGCGATGGCGTACCTAGGAAAGCGGCGGACGGAAGCACGCTGGTCCTTAGCGTTGCTAGCTTGCCCTGGCTCTCAGACCTACTGGGCAGAAAGACAAAATACCCTGCCTCCGGGAAGCCATGTGGTGGTGTGTGCTAACTGCAAACCTGGCAGAACTGAGTCGCTTGGGAGGTGGGCCTGTCATGGGAGACGGAGGTGAGCGGGCACCACGGGCGCCGCGGGCGCCTTTCCCTGCCTGGAGTCTCGGGCTGTGTAACTAGAGATAGAATTGAGCAGCACTGTGCGCTCTCTCCCCAGTTGTGGATGTGCTGTGACCAGCTGCTTCAAGCCCCTTAACTGCCCTGCCCTGATGGGCTGTACATTTCTTTTGCAAATTAGCTGGATGCTAAGTAATATCCCTGTGAGACGTTCTATTCATTGTACATAGAAACAGCTTCCTGTCTAAATATTAACTAACTCCACAAATACGATAAAACACTATTTTCTCTTTTCTCAACACCTGGGGTGCAGGGGAAACCAGGGGTTAAAAACTCTGACACCCTCAGCACATGAGGTGAAGCTACCACAAGCCCTGTGTCCCCAGGATCAGAAACCAAACTTGGAGCTCTTCTGAGAGCTAGTGAGCCCGGGGCTCAGTGCCGGATCTGTAGATGCTTCAAGAGGAACAGCTTGGCCTCCAAGACAAATGAGGGGAAACCGGCTCAGAAGCCAACAGCAGGCGGACACAGGATGCTCAGCAAAGCAGTGTGCAGGTAAGCAAGAAAATGCTCAGGGTGAGACCCAGGGGTCCTCAGCTGCAGCGACACGCAGGCACCAGTAGGTGGCACTGGAGATGACTCCAGCCGCACATGTCTCTGAGGCTCCACAGAGAGCCGTTCATTCTCTTGTCCACTTAGGCTGAGATGCTCAAGTGACCTGCTTTACTGCTATGACTTACAAGAGTGCAACCTAAGGAACGTCCATCGAGGGAGGGAAGGAGGGAGGGAGGGAGAGAGAATGGACGGCTGGGCGGGCAGATGGGCGGCCTGACCTGACAGATGAACACACGGATGAGAGAATGTGAAGAAGGAAGAGAGAGGGAGGAATGTAGAATAAAGAAAAAAAGCAAACTGTGTCCAGATGTGACCTGGGGAGGGGGGCTACTTACACATGTGGTGGTAGTTCAAAGAAATTGACCCCTTGATAAAGTTCCATCTGGCTGGCAGTGTAGATCCCCAGCTCCTGGTACGGATTCACAGACACCAGCAGCGTCCCGATGTATGTCTAAAGGAAGGGAGCACACCACATGTGAGAATTGGCAGTACAGAGAGTGCCACACACTCCCGCCCCCAGGCTCTGACTCCAGGCTGGGGGTGTAATCCGACAAGCCGGTCAGGTGTGTGCTCTGCCGATGCCAAGGGGCTTGTGTGCGGGGCGGGGGGGGGGGGCGGTAAGGAGACAGACAAGCAGCCCAGGCTCGAGTCAACACCAAAGAAACGTTCAGAGGTGTTCGGAGGGTAGCAGGAAGGCTGCATTAGCTAGCGGGCTTCCGGAAGCTTCTTTTGAGGAGTGGACATCTGTGTAGCTGAACAGATGAAGAACTAGCCCTGATCAGGAAGCGTGCTCCAGGATGAAGGGTCCGGAGAGGACTGCTGACAGCACTCAGCCAGCAGCTGAAGCCTGTGGGTGGGGGAGCAGGGAGAAGGGGAGGGGCCTCGAAGAGAGAAGGCCCTGATCACATGGCCTCAGCACTGAAACCAAGACTAGCCTACTACCCCCTCATAAACGGACATGAGTGGAGAATCAAGTTTGTTTGCAAACTGTTCTGAGTGCTTATGCTTGCGATCTAACCGCTGGCAGAGGCCCCTCCAAGCACAACCATAAGTAGACGAGACACTCTGACATCTTAATGCCAAGACAAAAACACTTGGGGCCCTTTGAACACACGTGGTACTCTTTCGGATTCCGAATTTGCCGTTTCACATCCTGGAGGGGCAGAAGTCTACGACAGACATGTTCAACTCATCCCTCCTAAGGTTTCTAACCACTGGGACTGAAATCAAATGGAGACCCAGAACAGAGAAGAGTATTGGATCAAAATTCCCCATTATCTTCATCAAAGCAATCAACGACCTCGAGGGCGGAAAGCAGTCCCTGAGGGGCACCCGTCGAAATGGGCAGCTTCTGGTCTAGCCTTGGTAGCTCTATTATCCCATGTCATTTACAGTTTGCCTGTGTGGGAAATTTGCTTGTTTGTTTCCATTTGTACAATTAAAATTAAGAGTGATAATTCTGAAAGTCGGATGATGGAACACATAATTCAGGAAATATTTGTTGTAGTAACCTTGGTTTCTCTATGGGGATCGGTGGAAAGGCAGGCCCTTGACCCAAGGTGGGCCAATCAGAGGCGGCATCTGCTCTGGACCACCTGCTAGGGATGCCTCCTGGAAGACACCGTTCCTTCCCTCAGCAGCAGCACCAAGGTGAGGTCAGCCTCATCTGCTGACTGCCATCTTCCAAAGAGAAACTGCCTCGGAAGGAACCGGAAGCAAAGGAAGGCACAGCGGAGCAGTGACGGTCTGAAACACCAACCTGTCCTGTATTCTCAAGTCATGTAAGCCGGTGGGGCATCTCCTGTGGCTTAGGTTTAATTACTCGTAAGTCCTCTCCCCCCTGCTGGTGGACCGCGCCCTCTACAGGCCCTTTGTGGCTATGCTAGTGGTGAGGTCGTGCACAGGGAGGGACAGACAGCAGGGCAGCTGGGGAACAGTTACGCACATAGATGAGGTTCTCTCTGAAACGCTTGCGAAGATTCTCCAGGAAGGCAGATTCACTGGTGTAGGCGTCCAGTAGCACAAAGTCCTGCACTCCGACCTTGTCCCGGGCCGTCAGCGCCCCTTCCATGTGCAGACGGATGTGTTTCCTCCTCACTTCTTCCTTCTGTGGGGAACAGAACCTTCATCAGCAGTCCATTTACCCAGAAATCTCCTCGGCACTTCATTTATCCAGAAATAACCCTCGGCACGTCATTTATCCAGAGGGAACCGTTTCTCAGTCAGATCTCTGTTGCCGAAGTAAAACACTGACCAAAAGCAACTTGGGGGAAGAAAGGGTTAAATGGCTGACAGGTTATATAGCCCATCACGGAGGGAAGTCAGGGCGGGACCCTAGAGACTGAAACTGAAGCAGGACCGTGGAACAGTGCGGCTCACGGGCTCAGCTGCTGACACAGTTCAGACCTGCCTCCCCCAGGGATGTCACCGTCTGTGGTGGGCCAAACCCCCTGCATCAGTTAACAATCGAAGAATGCCCCAGGTCTGTCCTCCAGCCAGCCAGATGGAGGCAATCCCTCAGCTGAGGGTCCCTTGTCTCAGGCATCGAGCTGACAGCCAAGATCAGCCACCACCATCAGAGGGCAGTCACAGTGCATTACCCAAGATCGACAGACTTGGAGTGTCTCCCCAGGACTTCAGACCTCACTAGACAGGGCTAGGACTTCCCTGGGCCGACACAGCTAGAGCTGGCCTGTGGTCACCGGGTAGTGGACCCAAACATTACACAGTGGGAGACCGTGGCCAAGGCACAGATAGCAGGCAGGTCTGTGTACACTAGGAGTGGGCACCCCTGAAGGGCCCAGGCTTGGCATTGAACTATGTGTCAGGAGAGTGACAACATGGTCAACAAGGGATTGTCACGGTCAGAGCTCATCTTACTCGCATACCACATACAATAAACAAACAAACAAATCAACAACAAAACCCAGAACTTAACAAGAAGAGACGCTCCCGGGTATTGCAGTGTGCCTCCCGCGCCCTCTAGTGATAACGGAATTAACATCATGCTAACTTCAAGGAGAAAATAGTTACTTGAAGGAGAGGCAGGAAACGGACAACCGGGACAATGATCAAGAACAGGCACGGACAACCAGACACCTCAAGGTCCTTGAACAGCCAAAGGGACGTTACGAATTAAAAACAACGTCAGGAGACTCACGAAGTCACCCGTAAGTGACTGAGGCTGTTCAAGGGCTGGAGATGGCTCAACAGTTGGGAGTGACTGCTGCTCTTGGAGGAAGCTGAGTTCAATTCCCAGCAGCCCCGGCAGGCAGCTCACTACTCGCCTCTTCTGGCCTCCGCAGGCATGCTCGCACACACAAAGTTAAAATGTAAAAATTTTTATTTTTATTTTTTTTAAACCGAAACATTCAGGAAGAAATGGGTAACCATGTCAAGCAACAGGAGAGGAAGCATTAGCAATCCACACGTCAGCTCTGCAGCTTAGCCCTTGCCTTGTAGTACATGCATGTACATACATGTAGCATGTAGCGCGCAATCTGTAAACTGAGGAGCTCTTAGATCTACCTGTGAGTGTAAACTCAATAAAGCTATTAAAAGCCAGTACGGAGAGTATCTTCCAACCAGAGGAAGGTGGGAAGTGTTCTCGGGTGAGACAAAGGGAGAGTTAACAGAAAGGCAGAAAGTAGACTCAGCGCTAAAGTACTCAGAATTAAGGAAATGTTAAAAACTACAAAGGATCTGGACCTGGGATAACAGCTATCTGCAGTTCAGAGCCTGAGCAAGCATGAAGCTCTGAATTCAAATACCCAGCACCCAGCTAAAGATCCAGGCCCGGCTGCTTGTGTCTGTAACCCCAGCATTTGGGGGCAGAGACAGGCAGGCCCCAGGAGCTCACAGTGAGGCAGCCAAGCTGAAGCAGCTAGCTTCTGGTTCAGTGAGAAACCCTGCCTCGAGGTGAGGTGGTAGCATAGGGAATAGTGTAGCAGCCCAGGACTCTGCTTGGTTTGGGCTGTGTACACAGCTCTCTCCTAATGATGCACTTGGCAGGCAGAGACTCTGATCTCCATGTACAACACACACACCTATCTCTGAATCACATGCCTAGCAGCCTTTTAGCAACCTAGGAACCTCACCCCCAACCCCACCCCCGACTCCAACCCCAACCCCACCATCAAACTGTAGACAAGAACCAAATCCCATCAAGTGTGGTCCATACATACACAAAACAACAACTAAATTCCTTTTTATAAAGAGGCTGTAAGCAATAGCCTGGGGCCCCAGTACCCCCTTTCACATGGCCTGCTGTCATTTTTTTTTTTTTTTTGAGACAAGGTCTCTCTATGAAGTCTTGGCTGACCTGGAACTCACTATGTAGACCAGGCTGGCCCTAACCTCCTAGAGATCCACGTGCCTCTGCCTCCCAAAGACTGGGTTAAAAGCATGTGTCTCCATGCCCAGCCTAACATTAATCATGACAGCAAATTTTCTTTCTGAGCTGTTCTAGCTCTTTTCTTTGAATAGTTTATGTGCTATTTTGCAAATATATTAGGGCCTTTATTTCAGTTCCTTGAATAAAAAACCAAAAACCCAGAGACATCTGGCCCAGATCCAATGACACATAACGAGGTGGGGAACCATAGAGAAGGACACCTATGCCCTCCTCTAGCCTCTAGAAGTGAGGGTGAGAGTGAGAGAGAGTGAGAGGGGGGGGAGGACTATAGTTCAATAATAAAAAAAATCATTAAAAATTGAGCAAAAGACTTGAATGGACCTCATTACAAAGAGAAATAGACAAATGGTCCCCAACACACAGGAAGTACTCAAGGCCATTGGCTATCAGGGAGATGCAACTGAAAACCCAAGGAGACTCTACCCAAGAGGTCGGGTGAAGACCGACACCCCAACGTGACTGAGCTCCATGCCCACTGCTGGCAGGAAAGAAGTCTGTTTCTAATGAAGTCAGCCACATCACAGCCTTTGATCAGCACTGCGCCGCTAAATATTTACACAAGAGCAATGTAAACCCAGGGCCACAAAGGACTGGGTGCCAAGCTCAGCCCACGCACAGCTTCATTCAGAACGGCCCGGAACTGGAAGCGGTCCAAAGACCCATCAACTGGAGAAGGGATGTGGCCCACCTGCACCGAAGACCGAACGTAGCCATAAAAGCGAAGCGAAGGAAGGGTTCGAGCGAGCGTGGAGGACCAGAGACAAAGGCGCACGCCCCGCGCAACTGAGGCCGTGCGGCCATCCGGGGCGAGCAGAGCTAATCCACAGCGGACACTCGGAACAGTCGCCGCCGGTGGGGGCCGCCAGGGGAGGACGTCTGTGCTCGATAGGGACGTGAGCCGGCCAGAGGCAGGCGCGTCCCTAACGTGTGGCTTCCAGCCCGAGTGTGCTTGATCAGCTCGCATCAGCGGAACCAGAGAACAGACGGAGCGCGACGGCAGGACGGCGCAGGGGCAGGGTGCTGTCCTGCTTACTCTGCTAAAATCAAACAACACGACGTTCTGTAGCAAAACAAACAAAAACAAAAAGCAGAACCCAGCGGCCAGCAGATGTCTCCCTACACTAGCCCACCAGAGCCAGAAGAACCCAATCTCCCCGAACGCCCCGCTGCCTTGAGAATTGGTCCACTGAAATCCCACACAAGACCTGATGGGTACGGGGAACTGGATCTGTGTTCTCTGGAAGAGCAGCAAGTGCCCTTAACCCCCAGCCATCTCTCCAGCCCCCCGCTGGAGACTTTGCGGGAAGAGAAACTTCCCTTCTCAGGCACTCAGCTGCCACACAGTGCGGATGCGCGCATGGCGGGCCACACCGTGCCAGCCCAGAGTTGACAGCAAGCTCGGGCGTCAGCACAGGCTTACGGCATTTCACTTTATGTCAGCCGTCCGCGCTGATGCTCAAGTTAGCCTTGACTCTTGGGACTCTGAGTGGGCTCTGGAATTGACATGGCTTACTGGTTTCAATAGTTTTACTGCTTGCCAAGAAGCCAAGATGGGGGGTGGAGAGACGGCACAGAGTTAAGACCACTCTGTGCTTTTGCAGAGGACCCGGGCTCAGTTCCGAGCACCCACATGTGGCTCACAACCATCTGTAAGTTCAGTTCCAGGGGATGTGATGACCCTTCTGACCTCCATGACCACCAGGCACTTGTACGCACAGACATACGTGAGGGCAAAATACTCATCATACACAAAATAAAATAAATAGAAAAGAAAGAAGAGGAGGAAGGAGGAGACAGAGGAGGAGAGGGAGAAGAAGAAGTTAAAGGGTATACCATGTTCATGGACTGTAAGACTCAGCACTGTGAAGAAGCTGTTTTCCCAACTCTGCCGCCCAGGTTCAATTTGATCATAGTCAAAATCTCAGTGGGTTCAAGTAAAGCTTGTTTGGCTATCCTCGATTTTTTATGGAATTTCAAAAGGGCAAAACAGACAAGATGCTGCGCAGGACAGTTAACTATCATGTGCTAACACGATAAACAGAGACACGGCAATATGGCGTGGTCCTGCAGGAGAGATCCGAGCTCAACAGTGAGCCAGGACAGAGAACTGCCAAGGGGACTGTATTGTGATGAGGACAGGATGGGCAGGATAGAGGGGACACCTGCGAAGTGTCTCTAGTACTGGGGCGTGTGGGCCCCAGACAGGTCACCCGCCCTCACCCCCCCACACCCTCACACACACCCCCACACCCTCACATACCCACACACACCCCCACACCCTCACATACCCACACACACCCACACACACCCTCACCCCCCCTTACCCCCACACACCCTCACACACATCCTCACACACCCTCACACACCCACACACACACACACACACACACTGACCCTCACACACACACACACCCTCACCCTCACACACACACACACACCCTCACACACACACACCCTCACCCTCACACACACCCTCACACACACACACACCCTCACACACACACACACCCACCCTCACACACACACACACCACACACACACCCACACACACACACACACACACCCTCACACACACACCCTCACACACACACACACACACCCACACACACACTGACCCTCACACACCCTCACACACACACTGACCCTCACACACACACTGACCCTCACACACCCTCACACACACACTGACCCTCACACACACACACAGACCCCTCACACACACTCACACCCCCTCACACACACACCACCCTCACACACACACACACCCTCACACACACACACCCTCACACACACACTGACCCTGACACACACACGCTCACAACCACACACACACCCTCACCTCCCCCCACACCCTCACAACCACCCTCACACACACTCACCCTCACGATCAGGACAGCCAGAGCTACACAGAGAGACTCTGTCTCCAAAAACAAGTAAATAAATGAAACAAAAAATAAAGCATTTCACAGAAGAATCACATGGGCAATGTGAATGTTAAATATGCAAATCACACACCGACGGGAGACAGTTCGGCTTTGCCGAACAAGAGGAGGGGATGTGGAGCTAGAGAAAGCCTGGCTGCTGCAGGAGGTGGTGACGGAGGGTGGGGATCCGCATACCGCTTTGGAGGGGAGCAATCCAGCAGGGCCTGGCGAAGGTGGAGACGCGCCAGGCAGCTGCTGCTCCAGCCATGGCCACTGGGGAGAAGGAGAGACACCTAGGGCCACGTTCCTGTGACAGCTCCACGAGGCCGCCCCGCAGCCTCAGGGTGGAACACCACACCACGGCCCCACAGGCCACGTGGCACCCGGTGCCGCCCACACTGGGGTCGGGACAGGTTCTTAGGGCGACAAGTGGAAAGCCAGACGTGAAGAAGAGAATTTGTCATTTGGCCAATGTTGACTGAGACTAAAGCAGAGTCTGACCCAGAATCCGTGTGCTCATTACACGCAGGCTGCGAGAACAGGAGACGCATGCCACATTTGCGGTGGAGGAGCTGGCAAACACAGCGAAGAGCGCGGAGGCGGGAGGTACCGCTGTGCTCACCGATGTCCGATGTCGGCTCCAGGGCAGCAGGTCATGTTAGTGTGTGGAGTCGAGTCTCTTTCAGGAAGACTCTATGAGCATTAGAAAGGCTCCCATGAGGCAGCTTAGGGAGCCAAGGGTGTCTCCCCGCACCACTGACAGATGTGTCAAGCCCAACTCACACAGTTGGCATTTTTAAACTACATCTATTCCTTTGTTTGTGGGGGAGGCACGCGTGCCACAGCGCGGTGTATGGAAGCCTGAGGACGAGTTGCCTGAGTCATTTCTCTCCTTCCAGGGCTGGGTTCTAGATCATCAGCTGCTGAGCTGTCTTGCGGGCAACACACATACATCACAGTAACTTAAAGGAACTACACAGCAGGGCACAGGTAGAGGCGGGACCAAGCCGGGCGTGGTGCCACACGCTTTAATCCCAGCTCTCGGGAGGCAGAGACGTCAGAGCACGCCATTTATGGTGTTTGTTTACTTTTTGTTTCTGTTTTGAGACAGGGTTTCTCTGTTGTAACTCTGGCTGTCCTGGAACTCACTCTGCAGACCAGGCTGGTTTCGAACCCACAGAGATCCGCCTGCCTCTGCCTCCCGAGTGCTGGGATTAAAGGTGTGTGCTGCCACTGCCCGGCTACCATTTATGCTTTTGAAAAAAAATAGATAAATTTAAATTTCCTTTTTCTGCGTGTTACGCTGTGTGATTGAACACAGTGTGTGAGGACGGCTTTGGGAGCTAGGATGAAGAGTCGGGTCCCTGAGAGCTGGAGGTACAGGCGGCTGTGAGCGACCCGACGTGGGTGCTGGGGACTGAACTCGGGTCCTTTGCAAGAGCAGCAAGTGCTCTTAGCCACTAAGCCCTCTCTCCAACACTCGGCTATGGAAATGTTCCGTGTTGACACTAAGAATGTAGTCTTGGCTGTGTCTGGAGATGTGTGCTTGTAATCTCAGCATGTAGGAGGAGGAGGGAGGAAGAGCCATGAGTTCAAAGCCAGCCTGGGCTACATGCTAAGATCCTGTCTCAAAAATAGACGACAAAAACAAACGTATTCTTAAAGTGTGGAGAGGAGGGCTGGTGTCCTTCCCAGGTGCGGGGTCTGTCCTTAGTCTCGTGATTAGAACCTTGGATGAGAGTGGACGAGATGGTACTTTCTCCCCTAATCAAACAACATATGGAGGACAGAATTATCATTTGTGGTCCTGGAATCAAACTCAGGACTTGGGGCAAGTGAGGGGGTGTGCGTTTCCACTGAGCCATAGCTCCAGCCTAAATTTGAACACGTGTGCACATGTGTGTGCACATGTGTGTGCAGGCCTGAGGCTGGTGTGTCTCCCTCTACTGCTCTCCACCTTGTTATTTTAAAGATTTGTTATTTGATGTGTATGAATGTGCACCTCCATGCGTGCATATGCACCATGTGGGTGCTGTGCACACAGAGGCCAGAAGAGGGCATCAGAGCCTCTAAACTGGAGTTAGGGAAGGTTGTGACTCACCATGTGGGAGCTTGGAACCCAACCCAGGTCCTCTGCAAGAGCAACCAGTGCTCTTACAGCTGAGCCATCGCCTCACTGAACCTGGAGCTCACTGATTGGCTAGCTCGGCTGGCTGGTAAGCCCCAGGGTCTGCTAACCTCTGCCTCCCAGCACCATGATTATAGACGGGCGATCTGTGCCTGACTTCGATATAGGTGCTCATACTTGGGCACCAAGTATTTACCCATTGTGCCATCTCTCCACACGGTGGCTTCTTACCATTCTTACTTACGAGGACGTGTGTATGTACACCGTGTGTGTGCAGGTGTCCATGCTGGCCGGAAAAGGTCACTGGCTCCACAGCACTGGAGTTACCGGCAGTTGTGAGCCACTCAACTTGGGTACTGGGAACCAAACTCGAGTCTCCTGGAGGAGAGGGGTGTGTCCCTACCCCTCGAGTGTATCTCTAACCCACGGTGGAGTTATGTAACAATTGAAACTTTGGAGAAAAAGTAATGATCATCTTTTGGCTCAAAGTGGATCTCAGGTGTGCACTGACGAGGTGGCATGTCGGGCTGTATCCTCCGAGACGGTGAGGGATACAAAGTTCATCGGACGGTCCGCGGTGAGTCTTTGGCGATGCGTAGTTTGGGGGTACATCTCCCCTTTGAATTTAAAAAGCTCCTGGGCCTCTGGGTGGCTGAATGACAAATGTTTATGTCTGCCCTCTCTTCCCAGATTTAAATAGAGCCACCCGCCCTGACCAATATACAGTTCCGCGTGGCTCCTGCGGCTCCACCCTTCAGGTGCCATGTTTGCTGTGGTCGGATCTCCTTTTCTGTGACCTCCTTTTCGGATCTCCTGTGGTCAGGACTAGCCAGAGAGACCTCTTCCTGCCTTGTTTTAAGTAACACAAACTTCACAGCAGCTCAGATTACTGATTCTTTATCCTCCCCGCTCCCCCTCCCCGACCTGGGCTGAGGATCAAACTCAAAGCTCTGTGTGAACACCTGACTCCTGAGTTTCCATCAGCCCTTGTAGCTTAGAGACAGGGTCTTGGTATTTGTCACTGGTTGGTCTCAAACCTGCTATGCTGACCATGCTGGCCTTGAAGCTACAATCCTCCTGCCTCAGCTTCCTGAGCACTGGGATTACAGGAGTGCACCACCAGGCCTGACAAAGAGTTTTTCTTGGTATCTAGTAAGATCTGCCATCCTCTCCAGCCAACTAACACTGGCTAGAGACACCAGTCTGGTTTCTTTTTTAAAAAGTTGTATGAACACGTGTGCGTGCAGAGAGAGAGAGAGACAGAGAGAGAAAGAGACGGAGAGAGAGAGACAGAATATGAGAACACACAGTGCATGAAAATCCAAACGTGACCGTCTTTGGTGGCTATCAAGGGAGACCAGAGAATGAGGCCCATCACACAGGCTTTCCGGGGAGCTAGAAGATTCTGTCTTGACCCAGATGGTCGGATAGCACCTGGCTTATAATGATCCAGGAGGAACATTTATTTTACACACAGTACGCAGGTGACATCCACGATAAAAGGGTTCTAGAAGCCGCTGCCAGCGTCCTAACGCTCACAGGGAGGCGGATGAGACCAGGGTCTCCATGGAGTCCTGTGAGGCCATCTCTCGTGTTTTCTGTGTGTAATTGCACTGGGAAGCCAAGAACTCGGGAATCCTCGTTCTCTCTGGAAAATTAGACTCATGGGGAGGGCAAGCAAGTAGGCTTGCTCCCACTCAGGGCAGGGTGCTCCTCCTCTCCTACCTTTGTTTCCACTTGCCACAAACAACCCCCCCGCCTGGCTGTCTCAGCTCTAAACCTCAAGAGAGCAGGGCTTTCAGGCTCCATTTTGCAAGCCGGACCCATTCTCCGTCTGTCGCTGGCTCTAATTCACAGACAGGAGAGTCGCTCTTTGTACACTCTCACAGTGTGAGTTCTTCCTGTTGGGGAGGGGGAGGCAGGAGAGAAGAGGTTAGGGGCTTGTGAACTGAAGTTTCTAGAAAAATGCCGTGCGTGTGAATGTTTTACAAGGCTGGAATTCCAGTTCCCACATCCCCAGAGAGTGCCAGGCACACCTATTTACTCTAGAAAGATGCACCGTGGCACACAGGTCCCGGGACACCAGGGAGCCGCTGCAGCCAGTCCTGACGCTGACTCCCCAACACTACCGGTGAAGTTGAGAGACACACACAGAGAGGAAGAGCAGGGTGGCAGGCTAGACCCTGAGCACACTGCTTGTCAAGTCAGCAACAGAACAGCAGTGATGCCCACATTTTCAGCAATTCAGGAAGCTCCAGAAACTCCCATCTCTTGAAGACAGAGAGGTAAGCACTCAGACCTGAGCACCGAGGTCCTGTTCTAGAAAGACAGCAAAAAGCCAGAAAGAAGGGAAGGAAGGAAGAGGGGGAAGACAGGCCCATGTAGAGACGGGAAAGCGGCAGCCCCCATCCCTGGGGTCTCGGGCTTGGGGCTGAGAAGCGGCTGCGAACGGACAGAGGTCGGGAGCTGCTTCTCTTTCCCAAACCCAAGGGGGGGTAGGTAAGTGAGAAAATTGCCCGAGTTCAAACATTCCTTTACAACCACAACTTTAAATACTAAATGTGCTTCATGGCTGCCATCTTGAAAAACATTAGTTAGCCAAAGGCTCCCTTTGATTCCCGTCTGGGATGGCAACGCCGGCGGATAATCCATTGAAACGGTCCCGGCACAAAGGCCTTTCTGCGACAATCATGGTGCTTATGAAGGACAACATTTTTGTGTGCAAAATAAAACATTTTAATGCGTACAATCCATTACACAGATAGCCCTCCGTTTCCTTTCAGTAATGACTCATTAGAAAACATTTAACGTCACTGTTGATTTCACACTGGGCAGTCCAGGCACAAAGGAGGAGAGATGGCCCATTTAGAAGGGGCTGGAGCCTTCTTTTCTAATCTGAGGCTCCAAGGAGGTGGGGCCCACAGGACACAACAGGCCAGCTAAATTGTGCGGTTAACGGTCAAAGCCCTCCCGCCTACTTTGACACTCATTTCAAGATGACAGCAGACAATAGAGTTTTGTTCCCGCAGCCCTTTCTTGCCTGCCGTCTACATCAGAGCGCACACGGAACCCGCCCGCCCCTCGCCCACCTGCCTCCTCCCCTCCCGCCCCGTCCACTCCGCTCTCCTTTCTCGCCAGCTCCCCCCTTAACACAAAGAGACAGGTGAAGAATATGAGAGAGGGGGCCATTCAGCATGTCAGCTCCCATAACACAATTGCCTGTCAGGTCCCCTCCGAGCGCTCCAATGTCTGGGCTGAGGCCAGACACCCCGCTCTGAGCGAGGTTAGTCAGCGGGGGAGACAGCTCCCTGAGCAGAATGCCACCTCCTGGGCACGGATCCTACGAACCGTCCTTAGGAGCGGCAGATGCCAAAGTGTGCCATCGAGGCAAGAGACAGCATATCAACCCACTGGCTGTGTGCACAGTCCTCTTGTGCCTGCAATTGCAAATATTTGCTTCAAAAAAAAAAAACAAACACACAAAACAAAAAAACATATCTGAAGCCAGATGTCTGCCTATAGATTGGCAAAGTCTTACAGCCTTTAAAATACACACACACACACACACACACACACACACATGCACGCGCACACCCCCCCCCCCAATCCAATCAAGATCATCTTGACCCTTCCCATAATCTAGGGGCCCAGCAAACAAGCAAGCTCGCACTCACAAGCAAAGGGCTTCGAGCATGCTCCCTGCGCTGACACTGCTGGCCAGGCACTCAGCGACGCACCCACAAGAAGTCAGCGGCTAGCCAGACACAGCGACTCAAGCCCGTAACGCCAGGAGGCTGAGGCAGGAGAATTATGAGTTCAAGGCTAGCCTGGGCTAGAGAGTGAGACTGTCTCAAAAACAGCAGCGACAACACTAACTGAGGGAGAGAGGCGGCGAGCACCCAGGCACGGACAGGCACTGGCTTTCACGTCCCCGGGCTGCGATGTTCCCGTCACAGCAACCCTCGCCGCGCGTGGCTCGCTTGCTTCTGGTTATCTGTTATCAACAGCTGTCCTTGGGAGCCAGCAAGATGGCCGAGTGGGTAAAGGTGCTTGCTGCCAAGCCTGAGGACCTGAGTTCAAACCCCGGGACCCACGTGGCAGAAGAGAACCGACTCCTTCAAGCTGTCCTCTGACCTGCGCACACACACAATCAGCATTTCAGTAAACAGCCCCGCCTTTGGTCGGCCAGTGGCGAGCAAGGGGACGCTAGCTAACACGGCGCATGCTGAGAGATCAATCAAAACTCTTAATGAAGCTGTTGGCACTCAGCCAGGCCAGTGAGATTCTAGACAGAAAATGTACAGCACGCTCTAGGCAGGGGTCAGCACACTGACCCGAGGGCCCGATCCACACCCTGCCTTCCGTCAAGGCCAAGAACACTCCCACCTTTAAAATGACTGGAGGACATCAAAGAGGTTTTTAGTGACACGAGAAAGCACGTGAGATGCACATTTCAATGTCCTCGTGTGAGTTTTCAATGGAGAACAGCCAGCCTTGCTCATGTGTGTGTGTGTATGTGTATGTGTATATGTGTGTGTATATGTGTGTGTGTGTGTGTGTCTCTATCTCTCTGTGTACATATGGTTTGTGTGGTGTGCCTACGTTTCTAACTATGTGTGGTGTGTGTGTGTGTGTGGTGTGTGTGTGGTGTGTCTATATCTCTGACTGTGTATGTGGTGTGTGTATTTCTCTGTGTGTGGTGTGTGTCTCTATGTGTGTTGTATGTGTGTGGTGTGTCTATATCTCTGACTGTGTGTGTGGTGTGTGTGTCTCTCTGTGTGTATGTGGTGTGTGTATTTCTCTGTGTGTGGTGTGTCTATGTCTCTGTGTGGTGTGTGTGTCTGTGTGTGTATGTGGTGTGTGTGTGTCTCTGTGTGTCTGTATGTGATGTATCTACGTCATTTGTCTCTGTACCATTAGTGTGTGTGTGTGTGATTGGTGTGTCTGTGTATGACTGTGTGTGCGGCGCGCGTATGTGCCACTGTCTCTCTGTAGGGCTGCCACAGAGGCAATATGCTTCCCACAGCTTACAACAGTCTCTCTAGGCCCTTGCAGCCAAAACCTGTGTGGAACAGGCTTCCTGTCCAGCCTTGGCAAGTTCCCTTAGAAACCCAGTCCCTGAACCAATGGTACTTAAAGTCACAGGCGCCAACAGAACCTAAATGCTGCCCTGTCCAGATGCAGTCCAGTGGTTTACCACCCGCCCTTGGCTTGGAGTTGTGATGCTTTTAAGCTAAGCCTCAGCCAGGCTGGTGGAGCCCGAGTGTCCTAGCGTTGAGACAGGAGGATGCAGAGTTCAGGGCCAGCCTGGGCTACATCACAATACAGATAGACAGGCCAGGCTCTCAGGAAGCTCCATGGGCAGTGCTCTCCCCGATTCTGAATGCTAGGCAGTTGAAACTGAACCTGAATGTCTGTTCAAGGGTGGATTCCAGGCTGGCAGCCCCGCAGTTGAAATGAAGGATTATCTTCTTATCTAGCAACCAGAAGACTGTTAGAGCTTTCCTCTCCAGCTGCGGCCTCTTAATCACCACCGAGGGTAATTGTGAAGATCAGGAAACGAAATGACGCCTCTAAGTTACCCGAGGATTAGCTGGCTGCTGGTAAAACAGAACCGTCCAAGGAGTCCTAATGGGCTCCTCTCTCCAGGTGGAGAGAGGATTTTCACAAGTGCGTGGCCCCGTTTCTCAGCGCAAGCACCTGGTCAAAGGCATGGAGGAAAGATGAGCTTCTCCTAAAATCTGCTAGATGAGGACGACTTCGTGGGGACTGGCGAGCTGGCTGCGGGTGGGGCGTGCTCGCTGGCCGCTCACGCCGCTCACGCCGCTCACGCCGCTCACGCCGCTCACGCCGCTCACGCCGCTCACGCCGCTCACGCCGCTCACGCCGCTCACGCCGCTCACGCCGCTCACGCCGCTCACGCCGCTCACGCCGCTCACGCACGGGATCTGCGTTTGATTCCCAGCACCTGTGTGGCAGCTCACACCTGTGAGTCCAGCGCCAGGGGATTTGACCCCCTCTTCCGGACTCTGTGGGTGCCTGCTACGCAGCCTTCCCGGAAGGTAACAGAAGTTCTGGGTCTGCCTCAGTTTGCATCTTAACTTATGAAAGAGGGGCTTTCAGGAGTGGCTTCCTGGCACCCTCAGCTACTTTCTCCAAGAACAGATGCCTCTCCACAGTCTGGAAGCCCATGGCAGAGATCGGCCAGGGTGTGGGGACCGTGCGGACAGCACTGTGACCATCTCTCCAGTGGGTGTCTCCCCGCCTGGCTCCTCCTTTCCACCTTAGTCTGACTCTTTGGTTAAAAGGAAAATGGATAGACCGCACAAATTTTAAAAATGGTGCCTGTGGGTATGTATTTATATGTTCACATGTGTGTGCAAGGGCACATGCGTGTTCGAGGGCACGTGTGTGTGTGAGGGCACGTATGTGTGTGAGGGCACCTGTGTGTGGAAGCTGGAAGTCAGTGTCAGGGAACCCTCAATGTCCACATCACCATCACTACCACCACCATCACCACCATCACCACCATCACCCACCATCACCACCATCACCACCACCATCACCCACCACCATCACCACCACCATCACCACCACCATCACCATCACCACCACCATCACCATCACCACCACCATCACCACCATCATCACCACCATCACCACCATCACCAGAGGCAGCATCTCTCACTCAACCTGGACCTCATCTCCTAGGCTGACTGGTCATCGAGCCCCAGGAATCCCCGTCTCTGCCTTCTCAGTCCTGGGATTACAGGCAGGTGCTGCCTCCTGGCTTTCGTGCTTGGGTGGCGGGAACCCAAACTTGGGTCCTTAGGCTTCCGCGGCGGCAGGCGCTTTACCTACGGCGCCGACCCCCAGCGCCAGACTTCACAGGATCGACATGAAGTTAGTCCCCAGCTTCCTAGACACTGTTCAAGTGAAGCTCGGGAGAAACCACCCGTGTCTAGAATGTTCCAGTTGAGTGGCCCTATCTGCTGAGAGCAGCAAGCACTCCGGAATTGTGTTCAGACCATGGACTGCACGCACCTACATCATGAACCGAAGAGGAGCCCGGTCTACACTCGAAGTTCATTTGTCTCACACTCGTGTCTAACACCTACCCGAAGGAGGCATTGGATACTGTGTGCAGTGCGTCTAGCTCGGCTGCGACTTCCCATGGGTTAAGGGATGGAATTTTCCACGAGAGCAAATCACTCCCTCACGTTCTCAGAGTAGGGTCATTCAATTTTTAGTTCTTAGACTTCAACATGTAGAAGAATGACGGGGTGGGTTTCAAGGGAAAGGCCAATGGGCAACCCAGGAGTCCACACATTCTCCGCAGCGCAGCCCCTGAGCTGGACGGGGACAGACCACGCCTGCGACCCTTGCCCGCAGCTCCAGCGTGGGCCCGCCCTGTCAGTCATCAGGCCCCGCCCCCACGCCACTCTGCATTTCAGCAGGCTCCTTCGTTTTCCCCTGTGCTCATTCACTGCGGGACTCAGACCAGTCTCCAGGGAGAAAGTCTGAGTGGAAGTAGAGCCTCAGACAATGTGGGTGCAAAGCCACAGGGAGCCTTGCCAGTCGGGCGGGAGGGAGCGGGGTCAGGGAGGGAGGAGCCTGCTCCAGCTCCCAGGCGCGGGGCTGGGCGTATTCACAAGCTGTGGGTGAATTCCTCTTTCTTTTCCTACAACTACAGACATCCCAAGCCCTTTCCCCGTCTCTCATGCCAGCCGCACGCTTCACGCAATGAACTCTCCTGTAGGGCCGGCCCAAAGGGTCCTACACGGATCAGTTGGAGACAAAGCTGGGCACATTCTGACCCAAAACGATGCCAAAGGTGCCGCCCGCACTCAGACCCCCTCTTCCTGCAGCAGCACGCCTTGCTGTCCTAAATGTCTGCTGAAATGCAAAGCTCTAGCTAGAAGCTGGATATGCATAGTAGGACTGCTCCACCCTAGTGTGCAGCTTCTCAGGCGCCCACCCAGACAAGTGGTTGTGATTATTACAGGCTGGGTTTTTTTATCTAGTGAAGGAAGGAGAGAGGGGGAGAGATTCTCGTGTGCATGCACGTGTGAGCAGGAGGATAATGGTTTACGCTTTATATTACTGTGGAGAGCAGCATGCCGGCCCCTCATGCATGAAGTCCACCTTCGAACGTTGCACGGTGAGGGCACTGGAATCTGTGGCCAGAATCGCATTGGGCATTCACTCGGGACCTAGGTCTGCTCCTGATACCTTCTCTGGATCCCGCTAGCATTGCCTGGGTCCACAGGTGACCTCTGGGTGCAGTATTAACCCTAAGGACCACAGTCACAGTCAATGCTGCCACGTGAAGATCCTTTAATGAGTGTGCGTACATGTGGGCAGGCGTGTGCATGTGCAGGTGTTGCATGTGTAGGTGTGTGTGTGCACAGGTGTGTGTGTGTGCACAGGCGAGTGTGAGAGCAGGCGAGTGTATGTGTGCAAGCAAGTGTGTGTGCACAGGCGTGTGCATGTGGAGGTGTTGCATGTGTGAGCAGGCAAGTGTGTGCATGTGAGCAGGCATGTGGAGGTGTTGCATGTGTGAGCAGGCATGTGTGTGCATGTGAGCAGGCGTGTGTGCGTGTGCGCAGGCGTGTGCATGTGCAGGTGTTGCATGTGCAGGTGTGTGTGAGAGCAGGCGAGTGTGTGTGTGTGTAGGCAAGTGTGTGTGCACAGGTGTGTGCATGTGGAGGTGTTGCATGTGTGAGCAGGCATGTGTGTGCATGTGCGCAGGTGTGTGTATGCGTGTGCGCAGGCGTGTGTATGCGTGTGCGCAGGCGTGTGCATGTGGAGGTGTTGCATGTGTGAGCAGGCATGTGTGTGCATGTGAGCAGGCATGTGTGTGCATGTGAGCAGGCATGTGTGTGCATGTGAGCAGGCATGTGTGTGCGTGTGTGCAGGCGTGTGCATGTGCAGGTGTTGCATGTGTGAGCAGGCATGTGTGTGCATGTGCGCAGGCATGTGTATGCATGTGCGCAGGCATGTGCATGTGGAGGTGTTGCATGTATGAGCAGGCATGTGTGTGCGTGTGCACAGGCATGTGCAGATGTTACATGTGTGAGCAGGCATGTGTGCATGTGCGCAGGCATGTGTGTGCGTGTGCGCAGGCATGTGCATGTGCAGGTGTTGCATGTGTGAGCTGGCGTGTGTGTGCATGTGCACGGGCGTATGCATGTGGAGGTGTTGCATGTGTGAGCAGGCAAGTGTGTGCATGTGTGTGCGTGTGTGTGCATGTGGAGGCCAGAGGGTGGCCCCCAGGACCACTATCCCTCTTCTTTGCGCCAGGGCCTCTCACTGATGTGGAGCTCAACCCCTGCACTAGGCTGCCTGGCCAGCGAGCCCTGTGGACCCTCCCGTTCTCTGCCTCAGCATGGGGGTTGCAGGCATGCACCCTCGCTCCCAGCTCTTACGTGGGTGCTGGGATCTGAACCTAGGTCCTCACACTTGAGCAGCAGGCACTTTATTGACTGAGCCGTCTTCCCAGCCCCAAAGCAGAACGATTTTGTGGCATCTAAAGTTGCTGTGGCGACTGATTACCTTGGGCTCTCTACGGACATCTGAAGATCAAGGGGTCTGGGTGCATTTTGTTCTTTAAGAGTTCATGTATTGGAGCTTTGGGCCTCGGTTTAGTGGTGACACACTGAGGAGGAGGGGCCTAGTGATCCTGGGGCCACGGATCATGCTACCTTCAGAAGCAGTGAAGGGCGTTCTCAGGGGACCCTTTGGTTAGTTTGGGAGAAGTCTACTAGGGACAAACTAGTAGTCTGGTTTCTTCTCTGGTGATGTGATCTCTCTCCAACCTCCCTGCTCTTGAATTTCCAGAGGTGTGAGCTAAGCAAACCTCTGTTTTCTGATAAAGTTACCTAGCCTCCAGTATTTCATTACAGTAGTGAAAAATTAATGCCATTGGCTTGGAAACTGAATAATTCTAATTACTAGGGATGCAAGCATGAATGACCATAATCATTACAAGGGTTTTAATACCTAATCAGTGTATACTGAGCCTATACGAGGCAGCATGGAAGGTACCTGGTCCCTAGAAATTATAATCTGTGTGTGCTTGCATGTATGAGCATTTGCGTGTTTGTACACATGTGCACTGTGTACGTTCGCATGTGTGCAGAAGCACCAGGTGCCTTTATCACTCTTCACCAAACCTGGAGCTCAGGGATTGGCGATCCTGTCTGGCCCATGAACCCTGGCATCTCGTCTCTGTCCACCTCCTCCAGCTTTTAACCCGAGGCTAATTAGAGCATGCTCCATTGGGAAACCACTCCGTGTCCTCAGTTCCCATGGTGAGACGACACGGCCCTGGCTTCTGAGTTTCCATATAAAATGTTTGTTTTGCAGCTGTGGTTGACTGCAGGGAAAGACTCGAGTTAAGGATTTTCACACCAGCTTTGTAAAAACACACCGGCCGGCTTCAGACAGCCCCCAGGACAGAGCTAAGGAGATCTGTCTGTAAGCAAAGCCAGTGGTGTCAAAACTCAGTGTCCTTGGGCCTTGACAACGAGAGACGGCTTTCCCAGAGTCAGAAAGGTGGCAAAGGTGGGTACAGCCTCCGTTTTCATGTTCAGAGCTTGGCCCGAGGTTGAGCTCTTTGGTGCAAGCAACCCAGTATCTTCTTCATGAATAACACAGGGCTGGTGAGACGGCTCAGAGAGCAAAGGGGCTTGCTGACAAGCCTGCCCACCTGGGTTAGACTCTGGGACTCTTGCCGTAGGGAACCTAGAAGGCGTTCCTGGCTTCCACACACACGTGCACACACGCGGACATACATGTCATAAAACGGTAAAAATATAAGCTATCAGCTAAACTAGGTGCACCAAAACCAACTGCAAAAATTAGAGGAACTTCCCCTAGCACCGTGAGGTTTGCCTGACCCCCATTATGTACTGAGCCCTACCTGTTGTGCACCCTCTTGCTGCTTTTGAGGGAACCTCTTATTAGACAGAGGCATAAATGACCAAAGGACCTGTATTAGCATCTAAGCATTCAAGACAGAATAGCCTCTCTCCGTTCTGGGCTTGTTCCACAAAACCACAGATGCGTCCGCACGGCGCAGAACGAACACTGGCCGACGGTCTTAACCTCGCTCAGAAGTGAAAGCATAATTAGGCTAAAGTAACCTGCAAGGCCAACGTAGGGCCTTTTTGTTCCGTTTTTACAACTTTTGTGAATCTGTAATTATTTTCAATAAAGTGTTAAAGACTATTGCCTTTGGTCTGCCGTGTTGTAAAGCCATAAAGTATGTCTGAGCCACCGCAAGGAAGGCGTGTGCTGGGAACACCCCCGGCTTGCCGAGCGGATGTAAGCCCTGGGTCTCTGGTTTTGTGGTGGACACAGACTCCCAGCTTCCTGCCAACTCACCTGGAGGGAACAGTCAGTGCTGAGACTATTTAAGATTTTGAACGCGTCACCCTGAACACCACCTCGGGGTGTAGAGCAATTTCTGCCACTTCCCCCGTGGCTTTGTCAGCCGCAGCCTAACACACACAGTGGTGAGCAAGAGACCCCGCCTTAAACAAAGCAGGAGCCGAGACCAACAGAGAGGGTGTGCTCTGACCTCCACAAGTATACTTGTACACACTTGCATGCTCGCATGTCCACACACACATATACACGGACACACAAAGATGTCTTTGCAACTGTGCTTCTATCTAATTCAGACAAGTGACGTATCTGTGGAGGGACGCCAGACCCAAGGGTTTCAGGAGCAGGGAGGTATTTCTAGGGATGAGGAACATGGCGGATAGAAGCTTGCCAGGGACGGGGTTACTGCAGATTTTGCTTGCTTGGGTCCCCACTGTCTTTGTGAATTTCAAGAGAAGAAGTTCATTTACACCATTCAACTACAGGAAGTCAAGTCTGTGTGATTACTGAGATGTATTTCAGGCTGCAGTCGTGACTCACTGGGTGCAAGCTTGAGGACCCAAGTTCAGATCCCCGGAACTCAAGTAAAGTCAGGTAAGGAAGGAATCGCTCAACTGCAAGTGCTGGGCTCCTACAGCAAGAGGGGAGAAGGAGACAGGAGAACCCAGACACTTGCAGCTCAGCGGCATAGCGCAGGCAGTGGTAAACAAAGGAGACCCTACCTCAAACCAGATGAAAGGCGAAGGCTGACACCCTCAGTAGTCCTCTGAGCTACGAATGTGTGCCACATGCACTCAGATTCGCACATGAACATGTGCGCACACGCATATACACACATGCACATACACACACGAACACACACACATGCACGCACACGCACAAACACACACCCACACGTACCCATGCACACATGCACTCACACACACACACATGCACACATGAACACATGCACACACACATGCACATACAGGCATGCACACACACATACAGGCATGCACACACACATACAGATGCATGCACACACATGCACACATGCATGCACATGCACACATGCACGCACTCATACAGATGCATGCACACACACATGCACGCACGTATGCATACATACAGGCATGCACACACTCATACAGATGCATGCACACACAAACACACACACATGCGCACACACATTAAATGCTACCCGTGACCTTGTTTGAGGACTCACCTACCTCTTGCACATCTATGAATCCTCCCCTCTGACAAGCAACCAGATCAGCTTCTCCACCAAATCAGCTTCTGAGACGTTCGCAGTGCTGACTCAGAGAGCCACCCCCCACACACACCTGATGTTCAGCTACATGACCTCAAGGCCATGTCATTGTGAGTGCTGGTTGCCAAGGCAACAGCATTTGGTGCTATAGAGATGGATAATTGGCTGAATGGATCCATGACAGGCTGTGGCTAGTGTTCCCGGTGTGGGAGGCTCCTGTGGGTGGCTACTAGGTTACTCGGACCACATAAGGCCTCTGCGACCCTTTGGTCATCGCGGAAGAGACAGTTCACCAATAAACAGACACGCTGAGCTCATTCCTGGGGAAGGAAACCCCAAAGAGAAAGATCACCCTTGCAAGTGCATGCAGATTGAAGTCCTAGGAGAAGACAGACGGTTTGACAGACTCTGACTCTGACTTTCTGAGGTGCTTCCTACTGTTGGCCCAGGAAGTTTGGACCTGCTGCGTTTAAAAGCAAACAGTGTGTCTAGAGGAAAGAAATTTACAGACGCTACTACACACAGAGGCAACTATGGCTTTCCTCAACGCTGGGTCACCGTCTCTGGATGCTCTACCTAGGCTAACACAACAGTGACCTGTGTGACTCATTAATGAAAATAAAACAACACTTGCACCCCCCAGACACGCCAGCCACATTTCAAGTCACAGAAGCTCCCGTTGGGTCATGCTCCCCGCGCTGGACATCGCCATACGTGACCACTCTGTCACCGCGGAAAGCCATGCCGTATCCAGTTAGAAACAAACAAGAAACTCTGCCTCCTCCAGCCCTTCGAGGGACATCTACGTGGTGACCTTCAACAAAAGTCCTCTCCAAACAAGTTCAGATCTTTTGCCTACTGGAAGCCCTCAGATACCGCCCCATAGACCTGGTGGAAGCAGGCCCCAAGAGGTCACCTTCCAGCCCATTACCTTGGATTCCATGGCGCTTGGAGGGAGAGTGGTTGTCAGCGCTTGCCTCCTTGGTGATCCTGCGACAGTGACACTTGGCGTCGGCATCCGTGAAGATTCTAGCCGGCCAAGCAGAGGATAGTGAATAATTCACAGTGGGGGGGCGGGGCTGCACCTGCACTGGAGGCTGTGGCCCTGAGGACACGCAGGCCCTTCAAGGTTATAAGAACTGGAAACCGGACCCCCACCAGATCATGTTACTGCCTCTGCTGACCCGATTGGTCCCTTCGATGAATGAGACAAGGTAGGCCCTCCCTGCGCTGTGCAGACAGACACCTGTGGGAAGTATCCACGCCCTCGGGTTTCAGCTGCAGCTAGTGGGGACTCTTGTCTTGGAATGGGGCCTCTGTGGCTCCGGGCACCACCTCTGCCTCCCAACGTACGCCTGGGTCACCTAACCATGAAGGTAGTGATGCGGACGGTCCCTTCCCTGTCCCCACAGCACCCCAGTCATGTGTCTGTGTGTTTGGGGGGGTTTCTACCTCCCTGCTCTTGTGCTTGGTTCAGTCCCAGCAATTGCTCCCCTGTGAGCCGAAGCTCCAGCTGGCTGATGGGAGACAGCGGACCCAGCAAGTCCTGCCGGCCTCGGTCAGTATGTAACGAGCACTGGAGGCCTCAAAGCCATGTGCTACCAGAGGGAAACCTGGTACCAGAGTCTGCACCAGTCTGCTCCTCCATCGCTGTGGTCAGAAGCGGGTTTATTTCAGCTTACAGGTTGGAGATTACTGTCATCAACGAAGCCGGGGCAGGAGTCGGGGGGCAGGAGCCGGGGGGCAGGAGTCGGCGGGCAGGAGGTGGGGGGCAGGAGGTGGGGGGCAGGAGGTGGGGGGCAGGAGGTGGGGGGCAGGAGGTGGGGGCAGGAGGTGGGGGGCAGGGGACAGGAGTTGGGTCAGGGGGCAGGGACAGGAGTCAGGGGACAGGGGGCAGGGGACAGGAACAGGAGGCAGGAGTCAGGGAGCAGGAGGCAGGAGGGAGGGGGATGGGACAGGGGGCAGACCTGAAGCAGGACCATGGAGCAGTACCCGTTTGCTGGCACCCTTGCCTTCCCTCCTTGTGAAGCCAAAGATGGCACCGCCCACAGGGAGCTGGGCCATCCTAACTCAATTAGCAATCAAGAAAATGGCCCATAGACATGCACACAGGCCCATCTGGTGGAGGCCAGCTCCTCCGCTGACAAGCCCTCTTCCCAGGTGTGTCTGGGTCTGTGTCAAGTTGACAGAAGAAATCTGGCACAGCCTAGGAATGAACCAAACTACTTAGAAATGGAGGCGGGGCCCTGAGAACGCCAGATAGAATTGTGCTGAAGTCCACCTTCTCTCTGGCGTCTTCAATTTTATAAGCCAGATTACAGCTGCAAACCTGACAAACTGACCAGCACCCAACTCCGCAGATCAGCTGACATCGTACCTCAGCGTGCTCGGCAGTGTGGCGTTACAGATGGAGAGCGTGGATTCGGAGCCTGTGGGAAAAGCATCCCTGCTGTCCCCAACAGTCCTCGGCCAACTCCGCTCTCTCCCGCCCGCCCGCCTGCCTTGTTTGTACCCGCCTGCAGTGTGGGTCCCCATCAGCCTGACTTCAGGTGCTAACAATTTGTTGTTTACAGTAAGTAAACAAGGTCTGAAAGGACAAGCTGGGGCTCAGTCAGGCGAGGGCTCACCCTGTGAGTGAGAGGACCCGAGTTCAATCCCCAGAACCCACATTTTTACAAAAGCTGGGTATGGCAGACCTTGCTCGTTGGCCTGACACTGTGGAGACAGAGGTAGATAGATCCCTGAAGATTGAGTTCCAGGCTACGGAGAGACCCAGCCTCAGAACACAAGCCATCCATGCTTCTGCCATACAAGCTTGACCTTTGTGAGGGCTCAGGGTGCGAGGGTGGACAGGGAGGAATGGGAAGAGTGTGCTATTGAGATACATTGTATGAAACGCAAATTATTAATAAAAGTGTTATTAAAAAACCCCACAAGGGCAAGGACATCTGAGGAAGGACAACATAATCTCTGGTCTCTGCGGACACACGCACCGGCACACGTACAAAAACAATGCTCTGTGGGTATCGGATTTTTCTTAAAAAAAAAAAAAATTGTGCTGGGCACATGAGACACTCCCTCCCACGCCATGCCAGAGCAGGAAGGATACGTGAGACAGAAGCCAGCCACGGTGTTGGACGGCCTTTTCTGCCTCTGTCCCCCGAGGAAGCAAGGTGACCAAGAGCCTCGGTCCCTAGGCTAGTGTGGTGTCTTCACAGAAGACCTAGGCACCAAGGCCCAGACCTTGTGTCTGAATGTTCGGCACAGCGCGGGGGTCTCAGAAGCCCCTCTTCACAGGCCTCACTCATGGGCAAACTCAAAATTCCCACCCTGAGTAGACACAGGTCCCACAAAGCCTCAGAAGGCCTCAGGTTGTCAGCGAAGGGCCAGTGTGTCCGGGGACGGGGCTTATGAACAAGGAGATGTTCAAGACATCAAAATGCGGTCCCGTTAGCATCACCCAGCTCTTTGCCGAGACAGCTCTCTTTTGAAAATTGGCCTTTAGGTACAACTGGAAGGAGCTGTATTATGCGAATTCAGCCAGTCTCAGAAGTGTGTGCTTCCTCCCGCCCGTGGGCCTCCACGTTACATAGATACATAGAGCACACATGTGTATTTGTCATGAAAGCACAGTGAACGTCCAGGGACAAAGGGAAGGAACGGGGCAGAGGACAAGACGCTCAACATATCAGGTTCACTTGCTCGAAAACTCAAAAGAACAGATCAGGGGCTGGAGAGGCGGCTCAGCAGGTAAGAGCTCTGTCTGCTCTGGCAGAGGACCTGTGTTCGATTCCCAGCACCTCCATGATGGCTCACACCTATCTGTAAATCTAGTGGCGAGGAATCTGATGCCCTCTTCCGGCCTCTGTGGGCACTGCGTGATGTGGTTCGCAGACGCACACGCAGACAAAACCCCCATATAATATACACAATTTCTTTAAAGAAAAAAGTTATTAAAAGAAGTTAGATCATATGCTATAATAAAGCTTTTAGATATTTAGTCATAAAAATTATTTGCTCTCTTCATTGGCTTAGATATTTTAATTATAGCATGTCAACATTCAGTTTCATTAAATATCGAAATTAATAAATATTTTAACTATTAGGATAATTTGCTGGGAAAATCCAAAGCTCTTACTGGTGGGAAAGCTGAGCAGAGTGGCTCGTATTTGGGATGCCAGCACTGGAGAGGCGGAGGCAGGGGACTGGAGCTTGAGAGCAGCCTGGACTGCACAGCGAGACCCTGTCTCTAGGCAAATAGATCCACGAATGTCTGCGGCGTCTCTAAGCTGATTGCCCACTTCTGCCTGGCACCACGACGCCCCCAGTAGAGCGGGGAAGATCACGAGAGTCTGGGACCATCACCGCTTGTTTTGAAGTTAATTAGGAAAATTAGTGAGAGTAAGTTCATTCCAGCGAGGAAGTTTGATTCCTTCCGTGATCCCACAGCCACATCTAAGTGAAACTTAAGTGAGCAATCTGTCCAACTGCCCAGGATTGTGACATCCGTGAATTCTTAAATGATGGCTAAGACTGTGCCCAGAACAGACACGGGCCGGCCCAACCCGAGGGCCAGCGTTAGCCTGACACCTCTGAGGGACGGTGGAGGAGTCGATAATGGTGTGAGTTCCTGGGAGCTCCCAACCGCAATTCCACCTTGAACTTGCAAACGGCAAGTACCAGGCACGATGTGCATGAGGCTGGGGGCGTTTCCTTCCAGAAGGATGGGCCCCAATTAAAAATAACGAGGCCTGGCTGTAGCCACCACACCCAATTAGGGGAATGAAGGCGGATGGCTCCTGAATCCCTCCGTTTTCCTCTGACAGACGAACTAGGACAGGGATCTTGGTAGGGGTCCCGGGGGCGGGGTCCCAGCGGCAAAGTGTGGTCACTGGAGCTTTGCAAGCCCTTATGACTCTAGTTACTAAATAAAGAAACAGGAAGTCCTCTTTTGGCCCACAGAGCCCTGCAGCCGCCCTACAAGGCGTGCACCCCCAGCCTCCGGCACCCTGCCGCACCCGAGGCACACAGCCGGACGGTGTACTAGTCATGAAGCCTTCTAAGTAAAGAGAGTATCCTTTAAACGCAGACAAAGTTACAGGGAGGTGCCCATCGCCCCGGCCTGACAGGGGGCTTCATGCCACCCCCTGCACTGTAAATATGCATGTGAAGGTGTGAGCCGGGCGGGTGTGAGGCTCCGAGTTCATCTGCAGCACCCCAACAACAGGAAGAGAAAGCGACACAGTTTGTACACACACACAGACACGCCCTCCCGCGTGCCCAGCGGGCCTCACCTCTGATGACCGCCGGGCTGACGGCTGCTGTACTGCCCTGTCTGGGGAACGGTAATGAATGCTGTGTGCACCCAGTACAGACCATCTCCTTTCGGAGATCTGTCTGCGGTTGCTTGGACCCGAGGAGGCAGACCCCGGACATGCAGAGGCCCGAGGTGCAGAGAGCGCGGGAAGGAGAGTATCCACGCACCCTGCACTCCCCTCCCCCACGTCAACATCCTACATAACTGCACTGTATCACGCCTAAGAAACGCCACTGACATAACTGCCCGCTCAGCGTGATCCGGGTTCCGCCGGGTTCCCTACGGGTTTCTTATCTGGTGTGCATGTGTGAATGTGTGTGTGTGTGAGGGTGTGCCCGTGTCAGGACATGCATGTGGAAGTCCATCTTACCTCCCACTGTGGAGTCTCGAGGTCACTGCTCCACACACCAGGCCGTCTGACCCGGGGCTTCTGTCCTGTCCCTCCTGTCTCGCCATGAGAGCACTGGGAGTCCAGGGGTAACTGACCTCGGGTCTCCACGCCTGCTCCGTGGGTGCTTCCCCCGCTGAACCGTCGCCCAGTCCTTGCCACACACATTGGACTCCTTTCCAGGAGCCAATCAGGATGGAGACAGCTGCCTGGACCAACCTTGTCCGTTGGAGGTTTGTGTCAAACCCCTATGCCCGCCCCATCAATCTTTCACAAGAGCAGAGACCCCGACTGTCCTCGCAGGCTCTGTCCCCAGCTCTTCGAGTCCAGAAACCAAACCGAATTTTCATCAGAATGTGGAACACGCCCCTCATCGGGCCCTCATGGCTGCTGGCGTGCAGTTGACATGACGTGTGCAGCTGAGCTGATTTTATTTTTAATGTGTATGTGTTTGTGTGATTGTCTGCCACGTGTGTGCGAATGCCCATGGAGGTCGTTAGAGGGCATCGGATCCCCTTGAAATTCTTTTGCAAGTAACATTTCTCTTTAGTCATTTTTGTCTGTATAGACCTGGAGACATTTAATACTTGGAGGTGTAACCCGAGTTGATCGCCAGTGACCGTCTCTTCCTGTTCTAAACACTGTACCCACAGATTATACATTTTGCATTTGACACTTTATGCATACTTTAAGCTGGCTAGACATAGACTTCCCAGGGCAGGCAAGGTGGCTCAGGAGGTAAAGGAGCTTGCGGCCAAGCCTGACAACCCGAGTTCAGTTCCGGGACCTCCAAGGCGAGAGAATGACTCCTCGTGCCTCCACACATGAGCTATGGCACACGCACACGTACAGGATACATTTAGTAATAACAAAAAAGACTTTCCAAGGAATAGTTTTGCCATAATTAAGATTATTTCATCTTTGGTCTCTGAGGCAAAGGCTTTGCTGACTGCGACCGAGACATCATCCAGCCCATCGCCTGAGGGACAGTTGGACAGCACCATTTGCAGGGCACCACTGACCTTAGTCTGAAACGCTCACAGGCATCCCCTTCAGGGATCTAAGCCCCTTCGGGGGAGGTCATTAACTGGTCCAGGAGACAAGGCATCGCTGTTATGCCTGAGCTGGCCCAACACCGCCCCAAATCCCTGGCTTTGGGGATAAGCAACAGGGATGTATTGGGAAATTGTCATGTGCTGTTTTACCGTGTTCAAAGAGGACTCTGAAGATGAAGAGGGGTCTCCTGGTCTCAGACTCCAGCATGTCCACACCAACTGCCCTGTGTCAGGCTGACCCTTAACCTTGTACAGGGAGAGGGGAAGAGAGCGAGCCCTCCACGGGTTAAGATGGAGCATCTGTGAGAACAGCTAGGAAGTAGCTCACTCCCAACAGAGGGTACGGTTTCTACCTTTTGGGAAAAAAACACTTGCAGGGGGGCTGGAGAGATGGCTCAGTAGTTAAGAGCACTGGTCGCTCTTCCAGGGGACCCAGGTTCGATTCCCTGCACCGCATGGTGGCTCACAGCCGTCTGTAACACCAGACACACACGTGGTGCGCAGACGTGTGTAGACAAAGCACTCGGATGCAGAAAGTATTGATCGAAATACCTGAAGCGGGACCAGATGCTTGACCTTAAAGAGAGGACAAAGGGCATTCTGCCTGAGACTCTATCATTTGGGAGCCCCAGATGACTGCCTCGACTTCCCCAGTCATCCTGGCTGGGTGTCGCGAGCCCCTGTTCTGACGCCGTAGCCGTCTCTGCTGCCAGGATGTCACAAGCACCTGGCTTGTTTGCAGTCTGTACGCAGCTTCTCTTCGCTCCTGGCTGTTTATTTTACTCCCACTTCCTACATTCTCAACACACACAGTCGTTAGAGACCACAGCGCCGCTACCGTAGGTCAGCCTCCAGGCCATGCAAAATAACAGCCGACAGGGGGATCGCAGACCTGAAGGACGAGTCCTGTCAAAACCACACTGCGGAGCCCAGGGGTCCTAGCGCAGAAGCTGCTACTCTCTTACTGAACAGATACATCAAACTACTTCTAAATATCCACATTTATGGCCATAAGCTGTTCTCAACCTTAGAGGGGCTTCTTCCTGCAGCGGGCAGCAGCTAACGCAGAGACTCAGAGCCGCCACAGAATTGAGAATGCATAGGTGCTCAGCCTAAAGGGGCCATCAGCGCCAACTCCCCTGAGGGACGGTCATGGAAGAGGTGAGAGCCAGGTGTGTGGGGAGAGTGTTTGAGACAAGGCTGGCCTCATATAACTGTGTACCAACAGTGGTTTCAAGTTCCTGATCCCCAGCTTCTGCCTGTAGGGCTGAGGTCACAGGCCTGTATCAGCAGACCCTGTGCAATCGGTGCGGGACAGGACCCAGGCTCCCGCATGCCAGGCAAACACTACCACATCACCATTAGCGCCTTCTTGTTTTTCTCAGTGTGTGTTCCTGACTGCAAGTCCTTCCTCGGCCATTTTGTCTGAAGCCAGATACCAGCAGGGAGGGCTTACGTGTGGCCTGAAGCTGTCCATGACTTTGGATTACCATGAAAACAATTACTCCGATTCCAACACATCATAAACAACTGTTAAAATGAAATCTGGACTGGAGTAGTCAGTGACAGAGTGCTTGTTTCACACGAACAAGGCCCTGGGTTTGATCTCCTCGGCTCACCTTTATCTCTATCCACCCACCCATCCACCCACCCATCCATCCCACCCCCCACTCACTCACCCACCCACCCATCCATCCATCCATCCACCCCCCACTCACCCCTCACACCCACCCACCCACCCATTCACTTATCCACTGCCCCTCTATTAATTTAGCTTCTCTTCCCTTTTTGAAGCAGCCTTGACTCGGCATGCCCGGCACACACCGGCTGCTCCCACGCTAAGATGATCTATATTCAATCAAGACTTTGTGTCCAAGCACTCGCTCAGTCTCAACATCAGGGGCGCCGAGGAATTTTCAGTTGGGGTCTCAGCTGGCCGACGGTCTCAAAATCAGGCCATTGTACTGGAGTCTTTTTTAGGTCAACCCCACCTTCATCTTCAGAGTGCACAAGGGACTCCCTTGCTGAGAGTGAACAGCAGGTACTTTCCCATAAGGGACTCTGAGCTGGCGCCTCTACCAAATTCTCAGTCAGGCTTCCCCAGGAGACTGTGCTTTGACACCCTGACAGCGCTCTGTGGGTTGAAGCTAAGCGCACCCAGAGAACACAACGCTTTCCGTGCGTCCACTGGAGATTTCAGAGCACGCAGAACGGGCTGCGAAATCCGACTTGGGATAGGAGATGAAGCCCACGTTCGCAAGGACTGGAGTGTCCCAAACCAGTCAGGCACTAGGACCTCCAGGGTATTCTCCAGCCTGAGATGGGGAGGTCTTTTTAGTCCGTTATACCCATGCATGTAATCAGCGATTGTTCCCATTGTAAACTCCAGATTCACCATCTGTATGCTCCAAAGGGCTGGGGGACTGTTAATACCCGGTCCCTGTGGGATTAATCTGCAATTTCACACTAAATGATTTTTAAGTATAATTTGTTACAATGAGACATTACCATCTCTAAAACAAACAGCCAGGCGATTGCTTCTTTGTGCCGAGGAAGCTGCCCAGTGCCGAATCCAAACAGTTCCCATGCCGGTTTACCTCTGCTTTGGAAACGAATGGGAAAGGCTGGAAACAGCCCAGTCTAGAACCTTGGGAACAGGCTGTCAGTGAGGGGACCCTTTGTTACAGGGGGGCATCGTCAGACCACGGAAGAGGCCTGAGAGGGATTCTGAGCGGTTCTTCAAACCCCGCTAAAGGTTGTTTGGCGCTTGAGGGAGGATCAAGCTGCTCACAACGAAAAGAACTCATTCGGATGGTCTGTTCAACAGCAAGCTATTAAAAGCCCCCGTGGACAAAGGGGGGGGGTTCCCCCAAAATTAGTCTGTGATATTAAAAAGAGCTGCCTCCTGGCAGGAAGACCATTGGTTCCCTTTCAGAGACGCACGTGTCTCTACTGTCCGGCGGTCACAACAGTATGCATTTCAGAGCCAAGCAGAGCGGGAATGCCAGCCCAGGGCATTTCTGGGTGTTTGTTTCCTGCTTTCCATTTTAGTGGACTGTAGGTAGAAATGTTATTTTCCTCATCTGTCTATGCTGGGTTCAAATGTTCCCCTTTACAGACCGCACGGCGGGCGCGGCAGACTCAGTCATGTGACATTGTAAAGTAGTTTGTATACCCAGTCTCCTCACATCCATTTCTGAAAGTTACACTCCACCCGATGAGCGACACCACTGTGGAGAGAGAGGCAGGGGGACAGAGAGAGACAGAGACAGAGAGAGACAGAGACAGAGCCTGAGCCAGAAAGAGAGAGGGAGGAACAGAGAGATGCACACAGTCAAAGAGACAAGACAGAGATACAGCCTGAGCCAGAGAGAGACAGGGAGAAAGGGGGAGGGAGAGAGAGGGCTTGAAAGCACAGGGCTGGTGAGATGCTCAATGGGTAAAGGTGCTGTGGTGCCAAGCCCGACGCCATGAGTTTGATTCCCCAGCCCACCTGGTGGAGGAAGAGAGCAGAGTCTTACAAATTGTCCTCTGACCCCACCATGTACATGCAAATAAAGCAGATAAATGTTAAAATCACTTCAAAGAGCTTTTTATCAGCACCCGATGGACTTCAGCATGGTTTAGTGTGCCCGTAGGAACATGAGTGTGCACACACAGCAGGAACACGAGCGTGCACACAGAAGGAACACGAGCATGCACACAGAAGGAACACGAGCATGCACACACAGCAGGAACACAGTGCGCACACAGCAGGAACACGAGCGCGCACACAGCAGGAACACGAGCGCGCACACAGCAGGAACACGAGCGCGCACAGCAGGAACACTGCACACAGCAGGAACACAGTGCACACACAGCAGGAACACGAGTGCACACACAGCAGGAACACAGTGCACACAGCAGGAACACGAGCGTGCACACAGCAGGAACACGAGCGTGCACACAGCAGGAACACGAGCGTGCACACAGCAGGAACACGAGTGCACACACAGCAGGAACACAGTGCACACAGCAGGAACACAGTGCACACAGCAGGAACACAGTGCACACAGCAGGAACACGAGCGCGCACACAGCAGGAACACGAGCGCGCACACAGCAGGAATACAGTGCGCACACAGCAGGAACACAGTGCGCACACAGCAGGAACACAGTGCGCACACAGCAGGAACACAGTGCACACACAGCAGGAACACAGTGCGCACACAGCAGGAACACAGTGCGCACACAGCAGGAACACAGTGCGCACACAGCAGGAACACAGTGCGCACACAGCAGGAACACAGTGCGCACACAGCAGGAACACGAGTGTGCACACAGCAGGAACACGAGTGTGCACACAGCAGGAACACGAGTGTGCACACAGCAGGAACACAATGCACACACAGCAGGAACACAATGCACACACAGCAGGAACACTGCACACAGCAGGAACACAGTGCACACACAGCAGGAACACAGTGCACACACAGCAGGAACACAGTGCACACAGCAGGAACACAGTGCGCACACAGCAGGAACACAGTGCGCACACAGCAGGAACACGAGTGTGCACACAGCAGGAACACAATGCACACACAGCAGGAACACAATGCACACACAGTAGGAACACTGCACACAGCAGGAACACAGTGCACACACAGCAGGAACACAGTGCACACACAGCAGGAACACAGTGTACACACAGTAGGAACACGTGTACACACAGCAGGAACACAGTGTACACACAGCAGGAACACAGTGCACACACAGCAGGAACACAGTGCACACACACAGCAGGAACACAGTGCACACACACAGCAGGAACACAGTGCACACACAGCAGGAACACAGTGCACACACACAGCAGGAACACAGTGCACACACACAGCAGGAACACAGTGCACACACACAGCAGGAACACAGTGCACACACACAGCAGGAACACAGTGCACACACACAGCAGGAACACAGTGCACACACAGCAGGAACACAGTGCACACACAGCAGGAACACAGTGCACACACAGCAGGAACACAGTGCACACAGCAGGAACACAGTGCACACACCAGGAACACAGTGCACACAGCAGGAACACAGTTCACACAGCAGGAACACAGTGCACACACAGCAGGAACACAGTGCACACACAGCAGGAACACGAGCGTGCATACACAGCAGGAACACGCATGTTCACACATTTACTCCTCTTTATTGTAAGAAGAATACGACTGGGCCATGAGCACCATGTGCAGACGCGAGGGACGGCCTGGGACGGGGATTGGACGATAAGGAGTGGGGGGCGGGCGACACCCTAAGGCTTACCTCGCTGAGGTCGGGCACAGCTGTGCTCATTCCCGGCTGGGCCAAGATCTCGTGGGCCTCGACCTCGTGGGCCTCCTGGGACCAAGATTTTAGGTTCTCCAAGCAAAGCTGGAGACCCCAACTTGAAGCTTTTTAAATTCTGGCACCTGATTTAAATTGCTAAAAAGAAGTTATGATCCGTTGCTCTGATGAAAACCAGTAGGAAATTAACGACTTAGGAAGTGAGAGAAAGTGGGACCATGGTCACATTCTGCTCGCTGACTCGGATATGTGAGCTACATGCGAGCCGTGCCCCGCGCAGGAGTCTTGAGGTGGAAGCAGTAAGTTCTACGCGGTAGAAACATGACACCGTAAAAGATGCACACAGTGGCTGAATGAACTCACTGGGTTACGGAATTCGGAGGCAAGGCAGCCGTGCCCGCTGCCGGCAGGGCGTGATTATCGTCCTGCAGGAGCTAAGCCCTCCTGGTGTCACCTCCCTGGGCCACTTCAGTGAAAACAGACCGCTGCCTCTGTCTGGGAGGCTCACGCTGCAGAACCACCTGGAAACTCAGCATTGCAGGCGCACGGGGCCTTGGGCGCCGCGGTTCGGCCTGCGCGCTGAGGGCTGTCGCTCTCAGGGAAGGCTACGAAGGAAGACTGAACAGCCCCAGGCCGCTCAGCTGGAGATGCCAAGACACGTTATCCACTCCCCCGGAGTGCTTCAAGCTGAGGTATGCCACACAGCCCATCACATCTGTAGGGGTTTGGAAGGTGTCTCAGAAGTTTCCGAGGCCTAATGACGGCCTCTTAACAGCCTAATAATGGAGACATGGGTTTAGCAGTCGCCACCAAGACAGCCGGGGTGAAGCTGTCTGGATTGCGCTGTTGTGGTTCCGTGTCATCTGGCTCTTTTAGAGTTAAGCCGAACAGAATAACCGCACGACACACCGAGCGTTATCACAACTAAGAAAACGTTTGCTGAAGTTACACTGCGGAGGTCCAAACCACTTATCCCGAACCCGTCTCGTTTGCACGGGGAATCGGCCGCCAACGCGTATGCACTTGGCGCTGAACTTCAGGGACCCACCGCAGCCTGCCACGGAAGGTCTGACCCAACCCGTGTCCAGCTGCCCAGGTTAGAGCAGACTCACAGCCCAGGGGCCCCGGCAGCCCGAGGGTTTTTACACGGATTAAAAGAATCCTTAAAACACTCAACTCAGCGGGCTTAGCACTTTTTTTGAGTCCCAAGAAAAAGGGTACCTTTTGTTTTGTTCTTTAGATCCTAAAGAAAATAATCTCAAAAGAAATACACCCCAAAGGGAGAAAAGACCGTGTAGGGCTCCTGGGAGATGCTGAGAAAGGCAACAAAACCAAATGAAGTTATTCTAAAGAGAAGAGAGAAGAGTCTTCGTGTCCGGACCCCATTCCTGAACAGGATCGATTCTATAAACGACTCCTGCCCTTTCATGAGATGTAAGCTTGACAGCCACGGAGCTGAGTCGAGGTAGAGACAGCAGTAGTTCACTGCTGCCGAGAGAAACAGGTAACTGCAGTTAGCAGCCGCAGGCCCCTACGGCCGTCTGTAGGGACTCTGACATGTGAGCTGTGGGAGCAAAAGAGATCAGCAACCCCCACTACCTCCCCAGAAAGAGTTCCTGCTTCAGTATTCAAGAACGGTTTTCAGACACTTGGCAGTGGTCTCCCTGGGCTACTGCACCTCAGGAAATCAGATTCAGAACCACTGTCCCAATCACCTGTTGATGCTGAATCTCTTCCACTGAGAAATTTCCATGTCACCTAAGTAGGTTTTGTGTCTAGAGTTGACAAACCTGGAAAAATATACTCCCGACACTTACATGCCCAGCCTGTGCATGACACAGCCAGGGGCTGTGACCCTCAGTGGTTCTAGGTGAAGAAAGGAGCTTGGTAACTCCCCTCAGAGGCACGCCCTGCAGTTCACGGAGCTGAGCGGCTTGGGTGGCGAGAGAGAGAACTGGTCCTGATGTTGCAGGTCATATGCCCTGTCTCTGTGCCCCCCTCACCAAAAAGATCAGAACAGTAACGAGGGAAAGGCGGAGATTTATGGGGAAAGGAGAGGAACTGCTCACGGCCTGTAAGGAAACCCAGCCTCAATCAAGCAAAACCTGCTTTGATCGTGCCAGCCATTAGAACGCTGTCCAAACATGTTTCTTGGGGTAAATGAATGCTCCCAGCTACCATGGAGCTGGCTATGACCTCACAGTCAACAGTAGGGATGAATACTTTTTCCCAACCACAGGCACCCTAAGTCTACTCAGAACTGACCATCAAGACCAAAGACACAGAGCCCAGGACTAGGGCAAAGGTCACATACCCCATCCCTCCCTGCTCCATGGCCTGCCAATCGTCCCTCCTGGGGCTCTTGCTAGCTGAAGTCTCAAGAGCGGCTGCAAAATTGGAGCCAGTCTGAGGCTGCCCCTCCCACCCCCCAACAGGAAGCTGTGGGAACAGGTTAACTGAGATTTTTCATTTATCAGAGAAGCAGGTTAGGTAGGGCTGGTCATCCTTGGCTCAAGACGGGCCTCGGCAGCACAGACGCCTCGACGTCTTTGACTGTAGAATCAGCCCTGATGCTGGTTAAGGGAGACTTTCCCCAGCCTGGGCCTGTCCCCTCCAAGGCCCCAATGTGGCCAGGTGCCTGAGAGCAGAGAGATGCCATGGGGAAGAAATACATTAAAGGGCTCCTGAACCTTCCCAGCAGTGATGCCTGGAGATCATTTTTACAACTGATCTCCACACAGAACGCAAAACCTGTATTCTTTAAAACGATGACAGTTCCCAGTCCAAACCCAGAGACGCCAGAGTTTTCAAAGGCAGTATTCTCTCCCTCTTCCCCTTCTCTCCCTCCTCACCCTGGCCTTTCATTTTTTCTTCCGTAGCTGTTTACAGGTCTCATTGTTAATGACAACATCAGCCCTCGGATCACAGAACTTCCTTCCAACAGGTGAATTAGTCCGGCGGGGAGGTGGCGGGGAGGTGGCGGGGATGTTCAGAGCCACACAGACCATGTGAAGGATTTCATCACCCTCTGTCACCGGCCCAAGTCCAGATTTTAAACATCGGCCAGTCGCAGAGAGAGGAAAAGTGTCCCAGCCACAGCCCGGATCGTATCTCTCCGCGGGGAGCGCGAGCCCAAGCGGACTTGAGCTCTGCGTGGCACCCGCAGGGTGGGGGCCCTGGAAGCCCCGGTCCCGCACCCCCCACCCCCCCACCCCAGGCCACAGTGCGGGCACCCGGCGCGGGGACAGCCGGGCGGGCTGGGCGCGCAGGCACGGTGCGGCTCTCCCGTGGCAGCGGGGGCACCGGCGCCCACGCGAGCGGGGTGCGGGGTGGGGCATCCCGGGTGGAGAGGCCCGTGGCCTGTGACCCTGGAGCAGGCGCGAGCTACGCCCGGCCCGGCTGCGCGCCACCTTTCCCGCGGCGGGAGCGGGGCGGAGCCGGGGCAGCGCGGGCGCCCGGGCGGGACGCTTCCCCAACGTCCACGCCGCTCCCGGGCCGTGCGGACCCCTGCGTGGCTCGGGCTGCACTCCCCGGAGCCGCAGGTGGCCCGCGCGCGTTTCCGGGGCGGGGTGGGGGGACCGCCGTGCGCGCCCCTCCCTCCTCCGCCCGCCAGGTCCCGGGTCCGCAGCACCCCGGCCCTGCCCGTCTCCCCGCACGCATGCTCGCAAACTTGCAAGAGGGGCGTCTGTCCCCGTGACCGCCCCACGCCAGGCCCGGGAGCCCCGGGCGCACGAGGCTGGCTGCTGGGACCCTCCCGCTGAGACCCCCTTGACCCTGCCCTGGAACTGACCCCTGGGGAAAAAGAGGGGAAAGAAAAAAAAAAAAAAAAGACACCACCCCACCCCCGGCACGCCTACTGCGCATGCTCAGACCTGGACAGCTCCAGAGAGGGAAATTTAAAAACGGTTCGAGCCGCGACGGCGGCCAAATTGCAGACGGCGAGGGGCGAGCGCAGGGGAGTCCCCCTGCCGCAGCGCCGGCCCAGCGCGCCCAGGACCCGCTCCAGGTACCGCGGGGCAGCGCGGGCTGCGCACCCCGTCCGCCCCGCGGGGACCCCACCCGGGCTGGGGGCTGCCCACGCCTGCTTCAGGCTTGGCTGGGAGGACTCGGGGCGCCCCGGGACTCTATCTAACGCCGCGTTCGTGGGTGACCGGGTGCGGGGTGGCGCGGTGGGTGGACTGGGTTCCCAGCACCTGCGTCTCAGTCTCCTTCCAGGGCTGGGGGTGGGGACGGCTCCCCGGTTCCCCGGACCCATCAAGTCCGGCTTCCTCTTCAAACTGGTCACAGCTGAGCAGCCGTGGAGGACTGGGCTTGGGGGGCAAACGAACGCAGCCTCTCTGGTTTCCATGTTGACGGTTCCGTTTCGGGGCTCCCCTCCCCCTCTTCCCCTTGAATTTGAAAGAACCTGGAATTTCTCCTGGCTTGGCTCTCGACCCCCTGTGTAGGGTCCTCCTGGGATTGTGAGCCTTCTGTCAGTCACTTCCCAACTGTGGGAAACGGGGTGCTGACGGGAACTCTTTTTTGCTTGTCCAGTTCCCTCCCCAAGGAAATGATAGAAAGTGACATCCGGCCCAAAATGTCAGGAATGATCCGGAGCTCCGGGCTCAGCCACCACCTCCCGACACAGGAGTACAGGTGAGGCCCGTCAGTGGCGGAGGGGCTGCTGGGCCTCGGGTTCCGAGGCTGGAGGTTGGCTCTCTGCGGTGTGTCCCCTCTAAGGGGGCGTCTCTCCTGGGTGAGAGGCTGTGGGCAGTTTGCGACCCCAGCAGGGGTCTAGGAAATGTCGCCTGAAAACATTCTGGAAAAACTGGCCTCCGTCTCCCATGGGTGTTGAGAGGTCATAGGTCAGAACTCCGGAGTTCTTAGCCCCGCTGTGTGACTCTTAGCGAGTCCTTTGCCCACTCCGGGCCTTGTTTTCTCCTCGTGTAAATAAACCATGCTGTTGAATTAGATGACCTCAGGGGCTCTTTCGAGTTCTACGGGCCAGCTAGACAGTGTGAAGCACAGGTAAAACGGTTCTCGGAACAGAATCGGAGTTCAGGTGTGGGGGGGGTGTGGACCTCCCCTCTTTGTGGGAAAGCCATTAGGGGTTCAGCCAAAAACCAACCCCAAACCTTCTTTACAGGTTGGGGCAGAGGCCCAGAGAGGAGTAGTCGAGGGAAGAGGAGCAGGAACAGCCCCGTCTCCTGCTAGCCTAGGTGGGGTGGCCTGACCTGGTTCCCAGGGCCCTAAAACCAGCACCGTGTCTTGGCTGAGGGGTGGGGCCAGCATGGCGGCTGCCCTGGGAAGGCCAGGCTGTCACCTCAGATCAGCCCTGTTTACCCAGGGGCTGCCTGGCCCAGGGGCCCACAGAGGCCCGAGCAGCGCCTGCCGAGGCAGGGGGCAGCCTCCAATTAGAAGGCTGCTCCTGGACACAAAGGCGGCCAGGGATGCAAACAGCTGTGGGTTTATTTAGCGTGTGTGTGTGTGTGTGTGTGTGTGTGTGTGTGCGCACGCGCGTGCGTGCGTGCGTGCAGCACCTGGATCAGGTGCAAGGCAGTTCCTATACCCATCATTCCCAGCTCCTGTTGAGCCCACCACTCAGGTGAGAAAACTGAGGCCAGTATCACACAACCTCGGACTCCTGGCTTCCTACGAGTGGGGCTGTGTGAGCGTCTCTGGCTTGGGTAAACCCGGCGTCTCCGGCTATGCGACACTGTATAAACCTCAGTTTTTCATCTGTAAAATGGAGATAAATGGTACCCAAAACACGGGGTTGCTGTGGCAACCAAGCAGCCATCTCTGGCTTGGCCACTTGGTGTGACCACCGCTTGGCTGGCGGTGTGAAACTGGGCAACCCTCTAAACCCTCACTGGTTCAATACAACGGGCAACAGGAACTACTAAAATATTACCAGGTATCCGGCAGGCCCGACCCAGACCAGGGAGCTCTACCATTGCCCTCCAGGTGGGAAGACAGAGCCAGTTCTCCCCAGGGCTGATGTAAGAGTCCACCCCCGGGGTCCTAGAGAGGGTCAGGAAAGGGAGTAGGGCGACCAGAGGCTAGCGGTCCTCGGCCTGCTTCCGACTGGTCCCGTGACTTCAGATTCCGGTCTTTACAGTGAGCAGGACTGCGGTCGGCGAGAGGGCTCAGGAGATAAGTGCGCTTGAGGCTCCAGCCCGGTAAACCGAGTTCGATCCCTAGAACCCGCGTAAAGCGTGGAAGGAGAGAAGCAACTCCAGAGTTGCCCTCTGACCTCTACATGTGTGTTGCGACAGGAGCGTTCCCCCAAATTAAAAGAAATTTTGCGTTTCAGATGGGCACAGTGAGGGTGCCAAGGGGGCTAACGGCAGAGCCGGCAGGGCCCGGCTGCCTAACTAGCTGCGGTCATTGCCGCTTTAGATTTAGTCACGTTGGGATGTGTCGGGGTCGGAACCACAGAGGGCCTGTGAGGCGCGTGGGGATGGACTCCCCAGATCCAGAGGGCCCCGTACCACCCAATGGAGGCTCCCCTGAGGCTCGGGCTCCACATCTAGGCAAGCACAGCGCACAGGCTCCCTGCGGCGCAGTGAGCTGCCCGCTTGACACCAGGGTGGGACAGGCAGAGAATGCTGGGGGGGGGGGGGAACGCAGGTGTGCTCCACTCGCTGGCCAGCCGGCAGTGGGGACTAGACGCAAGCCCAGTGCCATCAGCGCTGGATCCAGAGGTGCCCCGGGCTGTGGCCTCACACAGCTTCCCCGCCTGCTGTGTGCATTTCCCTGATTGACAGAGCATCTAGAAGGCAGAACCCCTTTGCTGCTGCCGGGGCCTTTGCCTTAGGCTGTAGCAGACTCCCAGTGACCTGCCGCCCTCAACCACCCTGTGAGGGCAGTGTTCCTGCGCTGGGATCAGCTGGGATCAGCTGGGATCTGCTGGGACCAGCCAGGGTGAATGCTTTAGCACTATGACGTGCGGAACAGACAGGCGGAGCAGGGACTCAGACCTGAAGCCGCCGCGCACCCTGTGATCACGGTGTCTCCAGCCCCAACCCCCCCACCCCGACCCCAGACATGTTCCTGCCCTCTCTGATCTTCTTTGTGGAGTGGAACCTCTGAGAACCAATCAGCAGGCTGCTGCGAGGGGTTTGCGCCTGTTTGCAGGCAAGGCGTTGCCAGCCTGGGAGGGCGCTCGCCTCCGGAAGGGAAATCTTATAATTACTCAGAGTAGGGAGTCGTTGCTTCCCACAGCTCCAATTTTTCTCCCAGAATAATAGTCCAGGAGAAGTTTATGGGCGTCTCATTTGCCCGTAATGTCCCCGGGGACTGCTCCGGGATGGGGAGCTCGCGGGCTGTGAGTCCAGCCACCGCTGGAACCCCCAGGCAGGCCACAAGCAGCTGCCTGGTGCCCCATCCCCCTGGGGCTAGTTTGGCCGTTAGCTACCTTTCAATGCCCATGTTCTGGGAGGGCGTTGCTGGCTGCGGCCAACGGCCCGGTTCTGCGGCAGCTGTCAGGGGTCAGTGGCGGAGGCCTAGACAGCTAGCGGTCACCACCTCTTCCTAGTGGCGGACACCAGGGCAGCCAGGAGCTGCAGCTCTACCTGAGCACCTTGAGCGTCCCTAGCTTTACCTGGGTTTGTTCTTAGCTCAGAAGGTGGGAGGGAAGCCCATGCGCGGAACGCTGAGGGACAGAGCTAAGTACCTGCTGGGTACTAGGAGCTTTCTTAGTGCCAGCTAGTGTGCTCATGTTATCCTCACAGCGCATCTCCACCTACAGAGAGAACGGAGGGTGGGGACAGCGCTCGCCTGAGCAGCCGCCTCAGCCTTTGGAACTTAGTTCAGAGAGGTCGGCCCGGCACCTTCCCTCTACGAGCAAGGCAGGCGTGCTGGTACTTTCTCAGGCTCACCCCGCTCTTATGGTGCTCCTTGCCCTGACTGCTGGCTCCCCAAAATGTCAGGGGCCACCATAAAAGAGGGAGTGCTCCCGGGAAGGGAAGGGCCTCCCTCCTCCCACCCCCGCCCATGGTGGCTTTCTTCAGGGATCCGCAGTGCTGGGCAGAGACTGGCTGGTTCAGGTGGATGAGCAGACAAATGCCACGCAGGAAGCTGCGTGAGAGCTCCTCGCCGTGAGGGGTGGGGGCGCCCACCGGGCTGGCCCCCTGGGTAGACTCACACGGGGTACTAACGTCTGTACATCGTCCATCCTCAAGGCCAGTGTGTGGAAGGACCCCAGCCGGCGTATAGACAGGGAAGAGAGGCAGCCTGGGGTCCTGTCATGCTACCCCCAAATGTGCACGTTTGCACACATGTGCGTGTACACACGCGTGCACATGCGTGCACACACCGGGTCCCAAGTCAGCTACTGTTCTAGACACCCCACTCCCCACGGTGACGTCATTTCATAGCGTGCCCTCTCTCTGTCTCGCAGGGAATTTCTGAGCGTGCTAAGTAGCATTTAGTTGTTCCCCCCGCCCCCCGCAAACCGCTCTGGAAGACACCACAAAGGGTGTTAGCTGGGTGAACACGGCCCTCGAAGGCCTAATCCCTCTGTGTGCGTGGTCAGACTGGAGACAAAGATGTAACGCTTCCTCACCAACCACAGCTCAGGAGGGGGGGGCGCCTCCTCGTCCTGAAGATGGGGCGTCGCCTCTGAGTCCCTCCCGTCAGCGCTCGCTGGCACGCCCCTCCTGGCTCATCCAGGGCGGGAGCTGAGTGAGAAGCTAACACGTGGCCGCCGCACCTGACACGCGCGTGCCTTTTGCGTCTCTCCGCCACCTCATCCTATCCTCCGCCTGCCCTGCGGTCGCAGTCATGATGGCTCCATTTCCTTAATGGGGAAACCGAGGCACAGATAGGTGAGTGGCCTTGAAGTCACACAGCTACAAAGAAGCTGAGATGAGGCTTGAGCCCAAACTGGAGGTGCCTCCTGTGTAATGGCGACGCTGGCTCTGCCCACCGCGGGCTGGGGACTCGGCCCTGTGGGCAGAGATCCCACAGCGCGTACATGATCAGCACCAACATGGGACAGTGCCGTGCAGTCCGGCCCACCGCGGATGGGCAAATATTTGTCAGTAAAGGAATGGCAGCCCGAGTTGGCCACTCTTGTAAGGAAATCCTTCTTTCTTCTTGTCGAGGCATTGAGCAGGGAGGGGTAGGTCAGAGCAGACGCCGTGGAAAGCGGCAGGAGATGCCCCATCTGTCCAAGCTGGGCTAACCAAGCATGACTACTATCAACTTTTGGGGAAGAGTTCAGAGCCGCTGGGACAGTCTGGGAGGGCTTCCTGGAGGAAGCGGTATAGGAGCTGGGCTGGAAGTAAAGACTGGGGAAAGTGTGCTGGCACCAGTCTCGGCTGCTAGGTTCCTCTTCTCGGACACAGCGAGAGATGCCCACACGTGGTCTCTATAGGCTTAGCCTCGCACAACAGGGGCCTAGAAACCTGTGTGAACATTGGTAAAATGGCGACGCTCAGGGAGGAGCAGCAGGGCCGGGCAGCGGTGAGCGTGTCTCTGAGCAGCAGACGCTTAGGCTAAGAGCCGGAGTGTGGAGCAGCTTGCCCGGCGGAGGGAATAGTACATGCAAAGGCCGAGGAGGGCGAGCAGGGCGGGGAGAGCGGATGGGTAGCCGGCTCTGCCTCCCGGGGTGCCCTTGACAGACTGTGCACCCAGCAACAGGTCCTTTAAGAAGCGGGGCTCCGAGGCTGTGTCCTTGACAGCCCAGCTTGTTCTAGCCAAGCGGGCCGAGCAGTGGAGCAGGCTGCAGCACCAGGGCCTCTCCAGCCCAGCGCCACGCCCACATGGGTAGGGTGGGTGGGGGTGGGGTGGCACCTCTACAGGATGGTGGGGGGTAGCCTTGGGAAATGCAGACTGAAGGGCCATAGTGATTGGCTATCCGGGGTCAGTTAGGAAGCTGCCGGCTCAGACAAGGGAAAGTCAGCTCTCCAGTTCAGGGTGCGTGGGGTTGACATGGGTGCCTGCCAAGGGTTAGACACCCTCAGTGGCCAATCACGCCACGTCCGTCCTCCTCAGAGGACGGCCCGTGACCCCCACCCCCAGCAGCTGCGGGAAGTGGCTCTAATGCATTGCTAAGGGCCTGACCGACCTCAAGCCTGTCCGGCTGGTTACCAGCCATGCAGTGCTGGAGGGAAGAAGGCCTGAGCTGCCTCCCAGGCTGATGGCCTAGTGAGCTCTGGGCCTCTGGACACAACTCAGAATGGGATGTAATGTGTGCAGTTACAGCACATAGTAGGGACACATAGACAGGTCACAGCGGGAGCAGATAGCTGTGCTGGCATTGATTTTCCCAGGGACCTCGACTCCTACCCTGAATCTGGCCCCACCTTGGGCACCTCTATACAACGGCCCTTCAGGGTGTGGCTACAGTCCTCAGGCCCCATACAGTGACCCCTTCAGGCTGCGGCTACAGTCCTCAGGGCCCAGCACAGGATGGCCACACAGTGGGTCACAGTGGCAGCCCCATGGAGATACCACAGACTATTCTCTGGTAGTATTTCAAATGGGGAAACTGAGACCCAAGGAGGGTCAGGCAGGAGGTCTTAGGACGGGCACCTGAGCTGTGGCAGATGTGGGCTTGGCAGGCCCACCTGGCTTGACCCCACCGTGTCGGGGTTCATGTGGGCCAGAGGCCACGTGAGGAACAGTGTGCCTGAGCTGGATTTGAACAAGGAGAATGCCACTGAGTCAGAGGCATTCTGGGAGCCTACTCAGTAATGAAGACTCCCTGTGAATGATAACTCCCCGCAGGGCTTCAGAAGGATGTATTGTTAGAGGTCACCCAGGGACCCCTGAACCAGTACTTTAATTTGCCTGCTGAGCTAGCCCCCTGCTGCCTCAGGCTAGCCCCCTGCCTGCCTCAGGCTAGCCCCCTGCCTGCCTCAGGCTAGCCCCCTGCCTGCCTCAGGCTAGCCCCCTGCCTGCCTCAGGCTAGCCCCCTGCCTGCCTCAGGCTAGCCCCCTGCCTGCCTCAGGCTAGCCCCCCTGCCTGCCTCAGGCTATCCGAGCAAGGCTGCAAGATCAAGATGAGCTGTTTCCATAGGGGACACCTGGGTCTTCCACCTCTGCTTGGCCCCAGGGGAGTAGAGGTTGAGCATCTGGAAAGTGGGTGCATTTGTGATGAGTGCCTGCTGTGTACAGAGACTGTGCTGGGCTCGGGCTCTTCCTTTAGAGGAGACAAGTCCCTTGCTTCGTCAGGGGTCCTGGGCGGTGCCTGCGGGGGACACTAGCAAGAGAATGGAGGTTCGGGGATCAGAGAGACGGGCACCTGACAGCAGAGGCCGGGTCACACGGAGAAGGCAAGGAAAGGCTTACGCTGAGAGCAAAAAGACACGGGGTCCCAGGAGCCTCGGGGCCCATCATGCACTTCTCCCGGGTCAGAGTGGGGTCACCCAGCCAGCCAGAGGGTGACGCAGCACCTTAGTACTGCGGCTCTCAACCTGTGGGTCATCCAGCGACCCTGTCACCGGGGTCGCCTCAGACCGTCTGCGTATCAGATGTTTACCACTCACACGGGAGCACAATCACGGTTGTGAGGTAGCAACGAAACAACTTTATGGCTGGGCATGAGCGCAGCGCGGGGAACTGTACCGAGGGGTCGCAGCGTTAGGGAGGTTGAGAGCCACTGGGCTGGTGTGAGACCCGTGGGAGTCACCCGGGCGTGGGGGCTGCGGTAATTGCGGGTGCCCGAGTCTTGTCCCTAGAAGCCTAGCATAGTTCTGGGCAGCTGGGCACGGGGTGCATGGGCGGGTCTTGTCCCTATGGGGGGTGCACGGGCTGGGGGTGCACAGGCGGGCAGGTGGGAGGTGGGTGGGCACAGAGTGGGTCAGCGGGGTATAGAAGGCTCGGCTGCCCAGTCAGAGGGTTGGGGAGGAGAGGAGGGCAGTTTGCCTCCAAGGTTGTTTTCCCCGTGACACAGCGATGGCAGGAAAGACCGCACGCCACCTCTCCGCCACCCTTACACCAACTCTGGGAGTCCAGGGTGTCTTCGCCGATTCTCATTCACACCCATTTTACAGTTGGGAAAACCAAGGCTGGGGATTCAGTGTTCCTCCGGGTAGTGATGTCCCAGACCCATAGTTTATATCTGATTCATCGCGAGGAGGAGTGAGGCTGGGCAGGGTGCCTCTGGATGGGGAGGTTTGGAAGCTGGTGAGGAAGACGTTTGGGGGGCCCTGTGCAGACCCTGGTGTGCTCCTGGACTGGACAGTCTCCCATGTATCCGTCCCTGGTCCCTGTGTGATGAAGAGAGGAAGGGACAGGACTTGGAGCTAGTGGACTCCTTCCGCAGTGCTCCATCAAGGGGGCACATCGGAGTTGGCTGGGCCAAGCAGACTGGCATATTGAGACAGCATCCTCGCCAAGGGTGGGGGAAGGAAGGAGCAGGTGACCTCTGGCGTCTGAGGCGGCAGGGGTGTCACAGACCTCTAAAATGAATAGCATCCCCCCAAGCGTGGAGAACGGGGCCCAGCCTGTCCCCGAAGTTGACTGCATGCTGTGTCATCTGGGCCTGACGGGACCTGTCCGGTCCGAGTGCCAGCCGCTCGGGGTCGTCTCCAGGGACGGTCCGGCGAGAGCTCTGGACTCGGGCTTCCCCCAGAAGACATCGGAGTCTGCTTCAGGAACGACCCAAAGTGCAGGTTCGAGTCCTCGTCGACTCCCTTGCATGCAAAGGGACTTTTACAGCGCTAGCCTCAGTTTCCCCATCTGTAAAGTACGGTGTTCTGCTCTCCGTAGGCTCACACAAGGAACTGAGGCGCAAAGGGCAACTCTAGCAGAGCCAGACCATCACCCTCATGTCTTTTTGGGGTCAGTGACCCAGGCTCAGCCTGTTCTAACCGGCCATGTGGGCTTGTAAAGGCCGTGCTGGTTGTACACCGCGTCCGGGTCCCGCGTGAGCCCCAGGAGGGGTAAGGGTAGAATGGGGAGCCACGGAGGAGCAGTGGGGGGCACTCAGGGCAGAGGGTGACACAGCAGAGGAAGGGCTCCCCGGGGGGAGCCAGGAGCCCTAATGACCTCGTCCTGTCCTGGCTGTGACTGGGGCCACAGAGACGCTGGCTCCCCTGGACCGGTCCAGCGCACGGTCAGGGGACCTGAGAGAGGGATCCTGTGTGAAATAGACAAGCAGGGCGGAGCTGGGGTGGAGCACGGAGTCCAGGCTGTGTTTGCGTGTGCACCGTGCTGGCTGCACTGTGGCGGAGACACAAGGAATGCGGTGAAAGCCGGAACCCACCTAGACAGTGCCAGCCTCGCCCACCGCCAGCCTCGCCCACCACCTGCTCTGCTCCTGTGAAGTACCTATGAGCCTTGTCTCTGGTAGTTTACACTCCAGGAACACAGCTCGGGACCCAGAGACAGCTCCGGGACTCAGTTTCTCCATATGTAAAATGGGGATAGCACATAATTCAGGGCCTGACTCTCGGGGCATGTCGGTAAATGGAAGCGGTTACTGGGGGGGGGGGGGGTGGACTGTGTGTTTGCTGGCCTGGCTGTTCTTAATTGTGATGCTAGTATTGCCCCTAACAGGGGTCAAAGAAATGGTCCTCGTGTTGGGAACCAGGCGCTGCTGCTTGGTGTGCACAGGCTCTGCCATCAGATGCCCTGAGCAGGGACAGTTGTCTGCTATTTGCAGATGAAAAGCTGAGGCTCAGAGAGGTTAAGCGGGTGGCTTAAGGGAAACCAGGATTAGAATCCCAAGCTTGAGCCTCTGCCACTGTGTGCTCTACCTCCTGGATTCGCCCCTGGTGGGTTCTAGTCCGTGTTGGTGTCTGGAGCCACGCAGAGTTCCCGCCCTGTGAAACCCCATGGCAGGGACGTGTCTACACACACACACACACACCGTCCTAAGCAGACCAGCAAGGCAGTGGGGGAGGAGGGGGGATCCCCAGGAATCCCCGGGAGGCTGGCTGGCTGTGGGGTGAGGACCAACCCCTCCCCTCCACGCCACAGTCTCTGGGGGGCCTAGGGGACAGATGGATGGCCCAAGCCAGGGCTGTCACTCAGATATGAGTAGGCCAAAGGGGGTGGCAGCCAGGAAACCGCAGAAACAATACACGGAGACTCAGAACAATGGGGCCACGTGCTGCAAGGGGCAACAGTCGTTTGTGGCACAATGGGCCACCGGGGGAGCAGCCAGGCCAACTGTTGCCACCGACAGGGACCAGCCAGTTTTCAAATGATTTCCAGGTCCTGTTTTCCATGAGGCAGCCAATGGTGGCCTGTGACCACCGAGCTGCGGTGGTCATAGCAACACTAACCGTGGCTCTAAGACACAAGGGCAGAGATGGCAGGAGCAGCCAGGCGAAGAGACGACAGGCCAGTGGGCCACGTAGGAACCCCCACAGGTGCGGGGGGAACCTAGAGGCTGTGGTTCTGGGGCTCAGGGTCCACCGACTCCACACTGAGACCCTGTCTCACCTGGTGTGGGATGAAGGCTATGACCTCCTGGCAACAGAGCAGACAGCGCCTGGTGCTGGTGAGACGCCACTGGGGTGCGCTACGGACACCCTAGGACAGCAGGCACACGTACCATCACAAAGCTGTCGGCAACATGGCACGTGGGACCCCAGGGGTACCAGAGTCATCTCCCGCTGGAGGCCCTGCCCTGGCACAGCCTTCTCCTCCCGCAGAAAGCACGCGTGCTCGATGTGTGTATCTGTCAGCCCGCTGATGACGGGCAGGCCCGACGGGGCCCAGGGACTGCTGGGTCATGAGCAAGAGCCCTGGCTGCCGGTTGTCCCACCTGCTCCGGGACCCCCACTTCCTAAGTGACTCACTGTGCTGAGCCTCAGTTTACCACGTGCAAAAGGGGACACAGTACGCATACACCGAATCCAAAGTGCTTGGGACCAGAAGTGGTTTAAATTTCGATACAGAAGGTTGCAGAGTATTCGGGTACACGCAGTGAGCCATCTTTGCGGGGGGCCAGAGACTCAAGATGGAGCTCATGGGTCTCGTTCAGCACCCGCTGTGCTCACCGCACCCGCGTCTGGGTGGCGACCCCTCGACTGACTCCTGCTGCAGGGTTTTCCACTGTGGCCTCACGGAGGCACCCCTAAGCTCAGATCTTGAGGTTTCGGTTTTTGGAACAGGCTCCTGCCCGCCATGGGTGACGACGACCTCCCCGGGGACCTTCAGTCCTTGTCATGGCTCACGGCCGTGGACGTGCCTCGGCTGCAGCGGATGGCAAGCGGACGGATAGACCCGGGCAGCCCCAGCGCACCACATCCACACCCAGGTAGGCTCAAGGCGGGGAGGTGACCCCTGGCCCCGCCACCAGCCCACGGAAGGCCCTGGAGAGGTCCCTCTGGCCTCTCTGTCCATATCTGTAGTGGGAGGAATCCCCTCTCCTGGGGCATGCCCACACTTTAGTGACCTGCCAAGCCCCTGGGAGTCTTGTGGCAGATGACCCCGGGACGTCTCGAACACCTCACACTGTCAGCAAACTCACGGTGGGCCAGATGCAGCCAGAGGCCATCCTTGCAAGTGCTGAGGGAGGGTTTAGATCTCCTGAAGACTAGGAAAATGAAGACGACAGGGCCAGGTGGCTGGCAAGGCCTAAAGCCTTTGCTGTCTGGCCCTTTAAGAGGCAAGTAACTGCCCTCTGTTCCAGAAGATTCTGAGAGAAGCTTGGCACCTAGTAGGTGCTCTGTCGATGACAGGGAGATGTAGTCAAAGGAAGAAGACTGAAGACAGCATTGGCAAAACCAGCCACTGCTAGACAGGAGAGACAGACGGCTCGGGGCAGATTGTTCTTGAGCAGCGCGCACGGCAAGGGCCAGCTGGCTGTGTCACCATGAAGGACCAGGAAATAGTTATTCACTTTTGAGACAAGGTCTCCCTAAATAGCCCAGGCTGGCTTTGAACTCCAGATCCTCCTGCCTCCACCTCGTGCTGGAATTACGGGTGTGCTCTGCTGTGGCTTTGCTGGAAATAGATATTTTAGACTTTTTAATTCAGAAAGTCTAGGTCCAAATTGTTCAGTTCTGATATCGACAGTAAAAAAAAAAAAAAAAAAGCCAGCCACAGACTGTATGTAAACAGGTGAGACTGTGCGCCACTGAGGCGTAACTCACAGATCGGTCTGTGGGCCAGATTTGGCCTGCTGGTCAGTTTTCTAACTCCTAATCTAGAACCCTGGAGAAGACAGCTGTGCAACACTGGGATGGGATGTGCCCCCCCCCAATCAGTTTTCTCACCTGCAGGGAAAGTGAACAGAACCATGCCTACAGGGTATTGCCAGTGGCCCGTACTGGAGACATCTTCAAGCAATTGGTATTTAATAGATGGTAAAATGAGGTGGTGCAGTGAGACTCTGTGATGGATTAGTAATGTCTGTCACAGGCCCAGCACAAGGAGCAGATGCACATCTGCTATTCTTGGGATAATCTTTGGCAGACTAGCAGAGCTTCAGGGAGGAAAACAGGGATGAAGCACATGTATCTAAATCTAGAGGCCCCCCCAAGGAGCCATGGGATTTTTGAGGAGATGAGCAATAAACGAGCACTTTAGCTCATAAAGGACGAGAACCAAGGTAGTCCATCATCATCATTAGTTGGGATTTTATCACATGCCCGATCCTGTGCATGGTAGGCAGTATCTCATTTAACCATTGCCAATTTGTAAATAGGTAAGGGGTAATAAGAAGAAGTGGGGAAACTGAGTCTGGCCAGGTTAACCAGGTTACAAGAACCCCACTACTAACCACCACAACCCAGAAAAGTGATCTGGAAGCATTTGCTATGTGCCTGACCCTCCAGAGGTGTGTGCTGGCCCTCCCCCACCGAGGCCACCACGTTCAGTAAAGCAGTGTCTCTGTGTCTCTCCCCCCTCACCCCCCGCAGGTGCCTTGGCCAGGCCAGCAGACCTGCATGTGGGTGCGACCCCCCTGTCCCCTGCTCCGTGGCCAAGCTGCCATGGTCCCCAGAGGCATGCTGGGCTTGGGCCCCATAGGCAGCCACAGAGCCAGCGTAAGTACCACCGCGTGGCTGAGCAAGAGGCGGCGTGCCTGTCCCACCCTGACCCCGTCTCGTCTTCTCAGGCCGAACAGGTGAGCCCGTTCCCCGTGGGAGGCCAGTCGTCAGCTCTACAGGAAGTGCCGTACTCCCCTGCCACTCGACTCCAGTTCCCCCTGCCTCCGGGGGCCCAGCAGGTACCGGAGACCCGAGATAGACTACCCTGCGTGCGCTGGTACCGACGGGGCCTGAGCTTGCTCCTCAGGCTCCCAGCCCACGTGGCCCGCGTCCTCCAGGGCCTGCTGGGGCCGTGGGAGCATTTCTTGTGTTTAATCCCTGCACTTAGGAACTGGGCTGGGGGGTGTGACTCACCTCTGCTCCCTCACCAACCTTCTCTCTCTGCTGCCGCCCGCCCTGCTGTGAAGTGCCCTCCCGCAGGCCTCTATGGCGCTCCATTTGCAGTGCGGCCTTCCTATCCACAGTCCCACGTGGCGGTACACCAGGCTCAGGACCTGCTCCCCAAACACTACCCCAAACCCGTCTACTCCTACAGGTGAGGTCCGTCTGCCCAGAAGGAGGGTGCCAGGGCTGCCTTTGGGGTACCTTAGACAGCTAGAAAAGGTGACCCGATGCCCAAGAGAACCCCGACTCTCGGAGGGGCTGGAGTATGGCCAGAGATCCCACACCAGACGCTAGTTCTCCCACAGAGATGGGACTGTGCGCCCCAGGCTCTGGGGGAAGAGGAAGCATCTGGATGGGAGTGGGGTCAAAGGGCAAGAGGGGTTTCTCGGCTCGCTGCGGAGGCAGAGCTGGGACAGGCATGGGCCTGTAAGGCAATGATGAAGAACTAACCCTGGGTTGTGGAGGGGCTGGGCCACGCAGGGCCAGGCAGAGGGGACCTTGGGCTGTCACCTGAGGCCTGTCTGTGGCCCCGTCTCTGGCTCCAGCTGTCTGATCGCCATGGCTTTGAAGAGCAGCAAGACGGGCAGCCTGCCCGTGAGCGAGATCTACAGCTTCATGAAGGAGCACTTCCCCTACTTCAAGGTGAGGGCTTCTGACCCAGGGTGTGTCTGAGCTACCCCGCCTCTCCCCCGCACTGCTGGGATCCAGGGCTTCCTCTACGCTGAACTGAGCCACGCTCTTAAACCCACGGTTTAGTCACGATAGGAAGGGCGGGTGCAAGTACACACATGCAGATGTGGTTTACAAAGAGAATGGGCATTTGAACTGGGCTCTGACGGATGAGGTAGAGCTCGCCATGCATCTCAGGGTGTGAAGAGTGGAGGGCCAGCCTAGTTATTCAGCTCAGTTATTCAGCTGAGTTATTCAGACTCAGTAAGACAAGCGCACCATCAGTAAGAGTCTTCACTGGCGTGTTGCCATGAAAGGCGACACATTGAGACCTCGTCTCAAGAGGACCGGAAGATCTTGTCCGCTGTCGAGTGCAGTTGGTTGTTAGTCACTCGTTAGCCTCAAACCCCGAAGACCAGCGGCAGCCAGAGTCCCAGGTCACACACGGGCCTGGACGGTATCCCAAACAGAAACGCTGGACCACATGGGTTGGGTGAGCTGGCTCCCAGTATCTGGTTGCCTAGCAACAAAGCATGAAAGTGATCTGCATTGAACCTTACTGGGCAGCCACACAGCCCTCGGCATCAGTCTTCCCTGATCCCTGCCCAGTGGGAGAGAAGAGAGGACAGTCCCGAAGCCCGGGGCTGTGGTCCAACTCTAGGTCCCCGGTTCCCAGGTAGGGAGCCCGCGTGCCGCAGCCCACACCCTTCGCTCTCATCCCCCAGCTCGTGTAGTACGGATTTCCCCGGCACACCCTGACAGGTGTGAGCTTGAATGTGCCCGGGCAGGGAAAACTTTGCTGAGGGGTCACCTGAGGGGTCACCTGAGGGGTCACCTGAGGGGTCACCTGAGGGGTCACCTGAGGGGTCCACTGGTCCCCACGTCTCCCCAGACAGCGCCTGACGGCTGGAAGAACTCAGTGAGGCACAACTTGTCGCTGAACAAATGCTTTGAGAAGGTGGAGCCCAAGGCCAGCGGCTCCTCGCGCAAGGGCTGCCTGTGGGCCCTGAACCTGGCGCGCATCGGCAAGATGGAGGAGGAGATGCACAAGTGGAAGAGGAAGGACCTCGCGGCCATTCACCGCAGCATGGCCAACCCAGGTGAGCCCCGGCCCCACACACGTACTTACACACACACACACACACACACATGCACACGCGCCCACAGACACACGTGCACACATACACGTGCACCCACAGACACACGTGCACACATATACACACATGCACATACATACACACGTACTTACATGCACACACACATGCACACATGCCCAGACACACGTGCACACATACACACAAACACACGTGCCCACAGACACACATGCACACATACACAGACACACATGCACACACAGACACACGTGCACACATACATATACACACACATGCACACGTGCCCACAGACACACGTGCACACATACACACATGCAGACACATGTGCACACATACATATACACACACATGCACACGCGCCCACACATGTGCACACATACACATACACACACGTACACACATGCATGCGCCCACAGACACACGTGCGCGCACACACACACGCACACACACATCACACACCCACGTGCACAAATACACGTGTACATACACACACCATACACACGTGTGCACGCCCAGCACATGCACATATGCACATACACACACGCACATACACACACTACATACACAGCCATACACACGTGTACATACATATACACACACACTTGTGCACGCCCAGGAGCACATGCACATATGCACACACACCATACAGCCATATACACATGTGTACATACACACACGTGTGTACACCCAGAAACACATGCACATATGCACACAGACACACAGAGACACACATACACACACGTGTGCATGCCTGGAGCACATGCGTGCACGCACACACCACACAGCCATACACACGTGTGTGTGTACATACATACAGTGTGCACACCCAGAAACACATGCACATATGCACACACAGAGACACACACATACACACAAACTACACACCGAGCCATATACACATGTGTATACACACACACACACACACGTGTGCATGCCTGGAGCACATGCACATACGCACACATGCACGCACACATCACCTCCATAGCCTTCCGTGGCTCCCTGCCTCTGTCTAGAGGCCAAGTGCAGGGGCCAGGTGAGAGAGAGATGTGGAAAGCTGTTGACTCTGCTGCCCCCAGATCTCAGGCCACAGCTCTGGGCGTTTGCGGGGATGAGAGGCTGGAGAGGAGGCAGGCCGTAGGAGCACTTCCTGCTCTTACAGCCGGTGAGGTTGGTTCTCGGCACCCGCGTTGGGCCATCGGGTTACTTCTCTGGCCTCTGCTGGCACCATATACACACGGGGGGGGGGGGGCAGGGAGACAGAGACTTATGTAAAAGTTGGGCGTGGTAGCGTGACTATGACCTGTGCGGGAAGGCAGAGGTGAGGACCCCGGACTCACTGGCCAGGCAGTGTAGCCGAATTGGTGACTGTGGCTTCAAGTGATGGGCGGAGATCTCCACTCAGCAGGAGGGAGAAGGGCTCTGGCTGAGGTGGGGGTGGGGACTGTGCGTCACTCATCCCAGGGCTCTGGGCGTGGTCTCAGCTTGCTGTGCGATCCTGGCCTTTAGATTCGCATCTCTAAAATGGCCCAGCTAGCCCTTGGGCCCTCAGGGTCCAGGACCAGCTTTGTGCTACGTCCAAGGAGAGGAAGGCACGGCCAGACGCGAGTGACTCCCGGGCTGCGGGACGCCCGGGTGGGAAAGGCGTGCACTGCGAAGCGTGAGGACCCGAGTGTGGATCCCAGCGCACACCAGTAGTCCCAGCGTTCCCCCGGCGGGAAGGGCAGTAGGGTGGGCGTGAGCCAACAACAGGAGCCCTTGTCTCAGAAGCCGAAGGCAAGGGCCTCCTGAGGTTGTATCCTGGCCTTGACGTGTGCTCTACGGTACACACGTGCACATTCACATGCATGCACACACACACTTTTTAAAGAGTGATTTTGGCCGTGATCAAGGGCACACCCCTTGAATCCCAGCGCTCGGGAGGCGGAGGCAGGTGGCGCTCTGAGTTCGAGGCCAGCCTGGTCTACAGCGTGAGCTCCAGGACAGCCAGAGTTGCCACAGAGAAACCCTGTCTCGGAAAACAAAAAACATTTCTGCTCTTTGTTTATATCGTTCTCACTGAAGGAGAGCCAGTCTCTAGTCCACAGCAATGGTTTTCAGCGTGCACAGAGTAGCGAGGTCTCCCCACGCGGTAATGATTTGGCTGTCTCACGGGTCATTCACCCCTGCCTCAGCTCCCTCTCGCAGGGCTGGTGAGAGCTCCAATAGTCTTAGGGCCGCAGGTCTGGGCTGCTCGGTACTGTCTGGAGGGAGGGGCTGTTGGTATTTCATGGCAACTCCCATTCCTTAGAGGCCTTTTGCTGGCTTGGGATGGTATCACATCTCCATAGCAACCCTGTGCAGACAGCATCACGCCATCTCACAGGAGAGGCTGAGAGTCAGACAGTTGAGTTCACGTGGGTGGCAGCACAGGGTGACAGCCCGTGGTGACAGCAGGGGCTTCTGAGTGACATTTCCTACTTGTCCGCAGAGGAGTTGGACAAGCTCATCTCAGACCGGCCGGAAAGCTGCCGGCGTCCCTGCAAACCGGGGGAGCCTGAGGCCCCTGTGCCGACGACTCACGCCACCACCGTGGCCATGGCCCGCAGCTGCCTGGCCATCCCCCAGCTCCCGCCAAAGCCAGTGATGACCATGTCCCTGCAGTCGGTCCCCCTGCACCACCAGGTCCAGCCCCAGGCACACCTGGCCCCAGACTCCCCGGTTCCGGCCCAGACCCCACCTCTTCACGCGGGGCCTCTCCCCGAGCCAACCATGGGTAGGGCTCCCGGGGACTTCCTCGCCATCGGCACTGACATGAGCACAGAGGTGGATGCCCTGGACCCCAGCATTATGGACTTCGCTCTGCAGGGTGAGGTGCAGGAGACGGGGAGGAGGGGTGGGAGAGCGGTGGATGGAGTTGGGGGCAGAGGCGGGAGCCCACCATTTACATCACCACTATGATGTAGTATTACGCTGCTGGGGGTTCACCAAGAGGGACAAGGAGGCGTATTCATACCTGCAAACCCTGCCAGACCTCAGCAGAGGGAACCACCGTCCTGACCAGCATCAGACTCCATAGTGGAACCCTGAGCTCTGAGCTCAGGTGTTTTTACTGACTCGGAACTCCTCAGGTGCAGATCATACGCAAACATCCCCCACAGAAAGCCAATGCCTGCAGATAATACAGACCGCCAAGGCCTAGGCAGCCCCTCACCCAACAATGCATAGAAACATTTTCAAACATAAGTAAACTTCCCCAATACTATGACAACCACCCCACCTACTAAAACACTTAAGCACCTACTGTGTACCAACCAAGCACGGCCTAGTCACTGTCAGTCCCGTCCTGCCATGTCCCAAGACCCTGCCATCTCATGTTCTCATTCTGCTGATGAGGACGCCAAAGCAAAGAGAAACCGAGTCACCAGCCTGGGTCCCGGGCTACTCACTGGCACACCCAGGATTTAAGCCTGGTACCCCCAACTGTTTTTCAGTAATTGCTTTAAAGTTACACAAGCTGAGTCAGGCCCGGTTAGACTGTGCACAGCACCCCACCCCACCCCCACTCCCCTTCAGTCAGTCGAGGGTGAGGGATGAATGGAGATACATCAAGAACCAACCAGGGCATCCCAGGCTGCAGCGAAGGCTCCCAACCAGCCTGACCCCTAACACACGTGCACCCGATGCGCTCAGCCTCCGCGTCCTGTCCCTCAGCAGGGAACAGGGCCGTGTGGCAGGTGAGAGGTCTGTCACAGCTGTGGCAAGGCATGTACCGTCTCCCTGGACTGCAGTCACCCTAGAAGGGGAAACAGCGCTGAACCGCCGTTTGGTCGTGATGGGGCTGCCCAATAGGAACCAACCCTTTCCATCTTTACCCTTGCCTGCGTCACAGGTCCCAGCCATCTCCGAGTGGCTCAGTGACTGTGGTCGCTTTTCCAGGGACACACAGCAGGAGGAAGCGCAGGGTGGGAACTCGGCTTCCCCACTGCCTTTCATGACAGCGCAAGGCCTCAAACACCACACATGGACTTTGCCTCTTCCCTTAAGAAGGGGATTTGAACTCAGGGCTGTTTGACCCCAAGCCAGCTCATCCAAATGCTTTTGTCTCTGCAAGGTAACCTCTGGGAAGAGATGAAGGAAGACAGCTTCAGCCTGGACACGCTGGGGGCCTTCGGAGACTCCCCACTTGGCTGTGATCTGGGGGCTCCGAGCCTGAACCCCGTCTCTGTCAGCAGCGACCAGTCCTTCCCTGACCTGCAGGTGTCAGGTCTCTACACTGCGTACTCCGCCCCGGACAGCGTGGCCCCATCCGTGGCCACCTCTGCTCAGTACCTGGGCGCTCCAGGGAACAAGCCCATCGCCCTGCTTTGAGCCACTGGCCACACCTTGTTAGCCCCCCTGTGGCTGGCTCACCATTTCCCCAGTGGCTGGGTGACGAGGTGACAGCTCTTGGCTCCTCCTGCTCCCCCATACCAACACAGGACACTTCTGGGTCACACGAGTCAGAAGCATAGACAAGCAGCAAGCACCCCCCCCCCTTCTGCAGGGCCTGAGACAGAAGCATGGCCATGTTGAGGTCTCGTTCTCTCTAGCTTGGCTCCTGCCAGGGCCCTGGATGGTCAGAGGCCCACCTGGGGACACAAGTGTGTCACAGAGACACAGGAGGGGAAGTTCTGAGCACATTTTCTCCTGGGAGAGGAACCTCTGCCTCAGAACATGGCCCAAGGCTGGCGAAGGGCCTGGCCAGCCTTGGAGGGCACATGGCCGGCCTCTGCCACAGGCTCCTGCTCATTATACCCGGAGTTTCCAGAGCCGAGCTGGCCCCCAGGGCCGTGTGTAAACCTATTTCTATTTATTGTGGCCCCGGCTGAGGTTCCTGGAATGAGACTCTTGGCAGACTCCCCACCACTGAGCAATCCTAACTCCCCAAGTCACCCAGAATCCCATCTCCAGCCTGCTCAGGCAGCCGCCCAGCAGCTCTGCGAGTCCGAGGGTGAGCAAGCACTTTTGCTACTGGGAAGCACCCGGTCGTTTTCCTATTACCAGATCTTTTTCTCGGTGTTCAGTCATGGTTCACGTCTACTGAGGACACCCGGGAGGAGCGGTGCCATAGCACTGGGTTTTGGGGGAGGGGGAGCTGAGAACCGCAAGGAACGGCAGAGACCTGTCTGTGCCAGGAAGATGTGACCTTCAAACGCTGAGGCGATCCACCCTGCGCCCTGTACAGGGCGGGATGCAACTGCGCTGGCTGCCTTCCCTTTGCCTCTGTCTATTCTTGCATGCTCTCTCGTTCCGTGGTGGAGTTTTCCAAATGAGGGTTCTGTAAGCAGGTGGGTCACAGGGGAGTTCACACCCTAGGGCCCGTGTTAAGATCCAGCAGGTGGGTCAGCTGTCTGCAAGGGTGGCATGAAGCCTCGTCTTCACGGGCCATCTCTCAGGCCCCTCCACACCTAGAACCCTGTGGGTGCATCCCTGTCCCTGCGGTGCAGCCCAGCCCACCTGCCAGGACGCTCGATGGTAAGTCAGGCTGTTCAAGTGTTAAGACCGTAGATATAGTGCCCAGTAACTGTTGGCTGTCAATAAAGGCTGACAGCAGATGCGTGGCTCAGTGTAGACGGGGAGGGAACCCTGGTCCTCCGACGCCAAGTTCCCCCTGACCTGCGCCTGCGGGTGGGCTTGTCAATGAAATGCACGTGGCTGACACTGACCGCCCCTACCAAGTCAGGTGGTCTCTTGGGAATGAGTTGTACGCATCGTCAACTGCTCCCAAAGCGGAGGCTCGGAGAGTGTGGTGGGACTGAGTCTACGAGTGCCAGCCTCGGGGTCGGGTGGGGCTGCTCCAAGTTGGGGGACACCTTTCCATCACCCGCAGCATGCCAGGCCAGGGTCGCCACCGTGACCTCATGCGGCCTTGGGGAGGCTGTGGCTCAGTACTTAGTATCCCCACTTTGCTGATGGGGGGAATGGCAACTCGGACAACCTAAGATGACCAGCCTCTGGGACCCCATCCTCCTGTGACACAGGCTCAACCAACGAAAGCCTTGAGTCCCCAGCCACTCCTGTGACCGGTGAAGAGCCCGCTGCCCTGCCAATACCATGTTCTTAGCCAGTGAGACTCGGACTTCTGGTTTCCTATAAGGGATAAAGTTGCTGTTTTCGACTACTGTATTATTGAGCCACAGGAAACCAATCATACTGATTTTATGAGGGTAAACTGAGAATCTAAGCAAGCTCCGTGCATTAATGAGAAGCACCAGGTCCCGTTTATCCACTCGTTTGAAGAGCCACAAACCACTCCCACAACTCAGGTCTTCAGACACCTGCCCTTCTCCCCCGGCAGCTGCTGGGGCCCGAGACGGGCTAGAGACCTGCTAGCGAGCAGAGTAGGGGCCGGGAGACCGCTTTCAGATGGTCCTGCGGTGTGAGGCTGGGCCCCAGTTCCCTAAGCCCCTTAGTTCAAGGACAGCAAGACAGAAGCCAAATGAGCAGCTGGGGTGGCACCCAGCATCTTGGTAGCCTCATGCTCATCACACCCTCGGGACACCGTGTCCCCCAGCTGTGCCCAACCCACAAGCACCCGTCACTCGGTGTAGCTCCCAGCACCGTGCCTGGAGACCAGAGCCGAGCCGGCTTAGTTCTGGGGACTGTTTCCCGCCCGGTGCTTGAGGGGTGTTTGCATCTTCAGCAGCCCCTACCTTGATGCTTCCTGCCTTCTGGAACCAGCCAGCTTCTCTGAGTAACCACTGAAACCTGAGGTCTTACTTTGCTTTCCATCACTGTGATAAAGACCGCGGCCAGAAGCAACTGGAAGAGAAAAGCATTTGACTTACAGTTTACAGTCCTTCATCCGGAGAGGGCAGGGCAGGAGCCTCCAGGCAGGAGCTGACTCAGACACGGAGGAGGAACACAGCTTCCTGGCTTGCTCCCCACGGCGTGCTCAGCCTGCCTTCTTATAGAACCAGGACCACCTGACCAGGACCACCTGACCATCCCACATTGATCGTTAATCAAGAAAATGCTCCACAGGCTTGCCTGCGAACCAATCAAGATCACCTCTTCCCAGATGATGCTAGCCTGAGTCAAATTAAGTAACCAGTAATGACTAACTCCTGGCCCTTAATGTTCTGGGTAAGATATAACTCTCTGACCCCAACTGGGGCAGTGACCAGGGCCAATTGATGTTTTGTTTGGGACAAGAACTTGTTAGGTAGCCCAGACTGTTCTGTAACTCATGATCCTCCTGCCTCAGTGCCCAGGGTTGAGATGAAAGGTGCACACCATGAAGCTTGGCTAATCTAAGTTTTTAACAAGCACCCCTGCTAACCTTAAGAACACATCAAAGGAAGGGAGGGAAGGAGGGGCCGAAAGCACGCCATCCTCAGGGCGCCAAGGAAGGACACACCACATCTCCATGCTGAGGAGCCTGGCTGCTTCTGGGAAGGTCTGTCCACCAGGCTGGGTCTACGGGCAGGGAGGGGGCAGGGAGGGGGCAGGGGGCAGGCAGGGAGGGAGTGTGGACGGGAAGGGGGCAGACAGGGATGGGGTGTGGGCAGGGAGGGGTGCAGACAGGGAGGGCAGAGCTGGAGCTTCAGGGCCAGCCGTTGGCCTCTGTGACTTGTGAACCTGGATGTCTCTCAGAGGCTCGTGTTTTGAACACTTTTCCCCAGGTGCTGCACTACGTTGGGAGACAGAGACCGTGAACTGTTAGGAATTGGGGTGTGGCCGGCAGAAGGTCGTGAGGGGCGGTCATCTTGTGTGGCCCTGAGTTGGGCAACAAGGCCTCTGTCCACACAGCGATTGCAGCTCCTTTCTCCCTGCCCCGAGGGAAGCATCGGCCTTGTCAGGGTGGATGTGCTGCAGCTGACTGCCCACAGGCAGAATGTCCACAGGGACAGCGATGGCGTCTGAAATCTGGCTGCACGTCTCCATAACCCACCCCAGCCTTCCAGACAGGGCACAGCCAGTGTCCCGCTCCCCCTGGCAGAGAGCCTCGGTCGGAGGCCTGCCCTTCCTGGATTCCGCGGACACAGAACGCCACGAGAAAATTAAGTGCTGCCCGGAGGCTGAGCCTTCTGAGGCTGAGGCTGCAGCTTCTCTTCAAAGTAGCGAACGCACTTTAAAAATAAAAACGAGAGCATGCGCACGCTCCTACAGGCCCTCTGGCTTCAGGCATGGCTGGGTCGGGCATCCGGAAACTACCAATAAGCCGGACGTCCCCGCTTCTCTGAGGTGCTCCCCTTTGCCACAGGTCGTCTCTGCCCGGCACTGCTGGGGAACCCGACCTACCATGGAAGATGCTGGACTGCAGTAAAAGCAATCGTTGTTTGAGAAACAGCAGTAAACTGTGGGGGGAGGAGCAGGGGTCACACAGGGCTGTGGACAGGGGTCACGCCACACAGGGCTGTGGACACGCCACACAGGGCTGCGTGGTCACACCACAGCCCTGTGTCACAGAAGGAAGGGGCTAGGCTCAGCAGTCAAACAGCCCGGACACACCTCCCATTCCGTCCTGTGTGACCGTGGGTGGGTGTCATGACCTCTCTGGGCTATCCCATGCTGTCCTCATCTGATGGGAAGGAATCTGGAGTGAAACTGCCTGGGCCTCTGTGACTGTTTACTTAAGCCTTATACAAATAAGGGTGCCAAGGGAACTGTTTCTCTCTTTCGCTTGTAACTGAACTCTGGCTCCTCATGTTGTAACTGAAAACCTCACTCCTGCTCCTCCTGCGCTGCTTCGTACTGAGAGCTGCTGTAGCAGATTCGTGTTCTCTTGCCCCAGCTGCTACTGACACAGACTCCTAACTTGTGTCCAAATCCCCACCTGTCCAGGTTCCCACTGTGTTTTCTACTTTACCCTCACAAGCTCAGGGAAGATGGAGAAGGAAGGACTCTTCACAGCCCCGCCCGAGCCTGGAGGACGGGACTGACTCCTGACATCTGGGAGCACTGAACGAACAAGCATCATGTACATCTTCTAACGCCTCTGTCCCTAACTGTCCTCTAACGCGGCCTGGTGCCTGCCTTCCCATCAGCTGTCAACTCCAGCTGCCAGGGCTCCTAAGCTGTTCCCAGAAGTCCAAGCGGCATGTAACCAGAAGGAAGGCTGCACAGTACAAAATGCTTCTTGGCAGAGTCCCACTACAGGCCTCAGCCCCTCCGTCCCAAGCAGCTGTGCACAAAACTCTGATGTTTCAAAGAGGGAGATTCTGAGAAGAGCAGAGAACCTTCTATCCCTGCCCCACCTCCCGGGCTTTCCTTGGTCCACGGAATAAGTCCACGCCAGAGGGCTTCCTTCAAAAAATAGTTTATTCTGCAGATCTCCCGCAACCTCTTCAGCCCACACGAATGGTCAGGGCAGAACTCATCACGGTCTGGGTGTTCCCCCACACCTCACCCAGAAGAGCCCTTCGGCCCCCAGAGCGGCAGCACAGGACCAGGAACCCCTGGGCTGCTGAGGCAGTCACTGGCTGGGGACTGGGCATTTCTGTTTCGATCCTGCTTGCAGGCGGTTCCCTGGGTGGCTGCAGCATCAGCCCGGGGTGATGTTCGGTGTCCTTAGCACACTGCCCAGAAGGACAGCGGGCGGCAGCCGACTCTGCCGTCACTGGAACAGACCGTCCGGGACCCTTACGCTGCAGAGCCTGCCGATGCTGGAAGAGTCTTCATGAACAAATCCAGAGTCTGTCTGCACAGTCCTGGGTCATCGGCTCAGAGCTGTTGGCTCCTGCCGTGCTGTTAAGGCACAAGGTGAGGAAGTGTATTTATTAGTCAGGAGCAAGGAGGCGACTCTCACTGTGTGTTAGACTCTGCGCTCAGGCGGCAGGGCACTTGGTACGGTATGGATGGCCGATCTGCAGGAGACACGGCGTGAGGCCCAGCCTTGCTCCACTGGGGAAGAAAGGGCTTGCGGAGCCCTGGGAGCTGAGGCAGTAAGGCCCTCCAGCTGTGCTGGGCGCCAGCTACCCACTTGTCCCTTTGTCTCTGGAGAATCTCGCGCCTGGAACAGCTTGTCGGTACAACGCTCTTCCCGACTCCCTGGGGCCACTCGGAGAACAAAATGTCATTTCATCCTCTTCATTGAAAAAGGAAATCACTTTTGCCCCTGTTTGGGTGGCTAAGTGTCTAACAAGCCTTGTCACAGACAGAGGTTTTCTTGGGTCTCGTCTGGCGTGTTTTCTTTGGCCCATTTATTCCTCTGAAAGACACAAACTGCTAGGTGCAGACTCGTGCAGGCGTCTCGTGATCAGACAGTGAGCCGAGACACTGGATCCCCAGTCCAGGCAAAGCACGAGGAACTCGGGGTGCCCAGGTTCCGTTCTCCTCAGAGATGTAGCAGAGTTTATCCACTGGGACGAACCCTGAAGTCCCTGGGTGAGGGGAAGCCGCGTCTGCCGGGCAGGGGCAGAGGGGTCCTTTGTCCAGGAAGGTGCTGGTTAGGGACAGCAGCTGATGTGCACAGTGCTCAGGATTGCTTTGCGGATTTTCCAAAACAAGCCCCAGGGTCCTGCGCCTGGCCACTCCTGTGGTCCAGGGTCCCAGGGATGGCCAGAGATGCTCAGTGGGAAGCCGGGTTCTCCGTGGTAGATAGCAGCTGGATCACCTGTATCCGCTCAGCTGGGCTGAGGTGCTGGCTCAGGTACACCACACAGTCCATTGCCACCTCTGGGTTTTCCTGAACCAGACTACAGGAGAGAGAAGGACAGGTCACTCTTCAGTGACCTCTCGGGGACAGTATCCTCTTACGGGGTGCTGTGGCTCCCTTGGGTGAGTCAGAGCCCAGAGTTCTGAATTCCTCCCTCTGGACTCGCCCGGGGGAGAGGACAGGGGGAGGGGGTACAGATAGTCCTGCAGGTAGGAGGGATTCTGACCTGGATGGCACAACCCTTTCCAGGTTGTATGGCATGACCTGACACCCCTGAGCCCAGCTTCACACCCCAAATGGGGTCCCAGGTGCCCTGTGCTCCGCCTCCTTGGAGACTGTGGGAAGGCCGACGGGGACCTGGGACCTCAGCGCCAGGGTCGGTGATGGGGGTCCTTCAATCAACTAGGAGCTGGCTACGACAAGCAAGCCGTCACACAGACACCGCTCCGCCCTCTCAGAACCGCAGCTCTGCTCCCCGGGGAAGATCACCCTGGGCTGCCGCCTCATCCACGAGGCTGGGCCTGACCCTGGCACTGTGACGGGCCAGTGAGCCAGAGGCTGGCCACAGGCGCGCCACCCACCTCTGGATGGTCTTGAGGATGGAGTCTCGCCTCAGGTAATTGATGTTCTCGCGGATGGCGGAGCGCGGCCCATCCCCCGCTGACCAGTGCTGTTCCAGCCACTGGACCACCACCTGGTTGTTGTCCCACAGGTAGGCCTGAGGGATCAATGGGTATAGGCTACCTCAGACGGGGTACGACTGCGGGGACAGCAGCCGGCGGCTCCCACACCCCCAGCGCCCGGGCCCACCTTCACGGCACCCTCGGTCTCCACGAACCAGCGGCGCAGCATGGACTGCGTGTGTTCGTGGCTCAGCTTGGGGCTGGCTCTGAGGATCTCCTGCTTCACCTGGGCCTCCAGCAGCAGCCGGCGCAGCCGCCAGTAGAAGAAGGTGCGGGCGGTCTTCCACTCCAGCACATCCTGTGGACGGGCCCGGCCTGAGCGCCCGCGGAGGGAGGGGCAGGGAGTGGCCATGACCGTGCCCCGGGCTGGCTACTTGGCTTGTGCCCACCTCACCCTATAAGCAGGGATGTCGTGCGTAGGGGGCAGGGCTCCTGTCTAGGGAGACACCCACAGAGCCTGGCCGCGGGCCAGCGGTATCCTCCGAACCAAACTGGTGTCTACGTTTGCCTCTGCTGACACAAAACTCAATTGCGGGCTGGTTCCCACAAGAAAAATTGCCGGCTGTGGGCATGGGCCAGGGGGCGTGTGTCCGCTCAGCAGCAGGTCATGGGCCAAAGTCAGCACAAACAAGGCTTCGAGCCTTGCCTAGGGTACAAGCTGACAGCCATTTGAACACACATTACTCTAGCATTTCAGGAGTGTGTGTGAGTGTGTGTGGGGGGGGGGCACCCATACACGGGTCTCCCAGGGGTTAAGGACCGAGGCTGTGGGCCCCCGCTGACACACTCAGACTGAACGGTCCAGAGAGCCCTAGCTTGGCTTCCCACATTCCTCTGTGTCTGGGGCCCAGTGGCCTTGTGGGAAGCTTACGGAGATGATTCCCTTCTCCAGCATGTGGCCCGGGGTGTCGTGCAGGTCGGCGAACTGCACTGCCACCTGGTGGTAGATGGGTAGCAGCAGGTCCTCTCGGGCCTTGAGCTGGCTCTCCAGCTCTTTGCTGTCCATGTCGGGGAGCTGGGCTGTGCCTGCAGGTGAGCAGACAGACAGCGGGTCAGGACTCCAGGGGCTGTGTGGGGTTGAGGAGGGGGGTGTTTTTACTTTGTTTGTTGTTTGAAAAGCCACAAAAACGAACGAGAGAAACGGCTCGTGAGAGTCTGGGCTGCTATGCCAACACTGCTCCCCAGTCGAGTTGTCCTGTAGCCTCGGAAGTGCGCTCACAGCCCCAAGGGCTTCTGGGTGAAGTCCCGGCCCTACCCCTGTGGGAATATGCTGGCTCCGTGCCAACCGGACAACAGAGACACGGGAGGCAGACTCTGGAGACACAAACCAACCAGGCTCCGCCAGGAGGAAACGGAGCTGCGTAACATGGGAGTCCATCGTTAGGGCCTAACATGGGGTCGGCTAGGTGGACAAGGCGCCTGCTGCCAAGCCTGACCCCCGAGACCACGTGGTAAAGAGAGCGCCAAGTCATCCTCTACCTCTACACGTGTGCCGTGACACACGCGGGCACACGCGATCACCCGATAAAAAAGGAGAGAAACCTAATAACAGGCGAGCCAAAATACATAAACCCGGAGTCGTGAAGCGTGGACCCCCTGGTCGTCGACCCACTGTATCAAACGTGTGGTCGGTGCACTGACAGACATGGCCGCCATACCGGCGTCCAGGAGAACGACATCAAAGGTCAGAAGTGGAGCAAAGCATTCTAAATGGAATCGGGATAACTGTTTCTCTCTGATTGGGAGTTCTAAAGGGACAGGGTCATCGCCTGTTGTAAATAAAAATCCCCCGGCCGCCTCCCAGGCCCACGAGGTAGCTCCACCGCCAGCCACCGCCAGCCACCGCCAGCCACCGCCAGCCGGGAGGGAAGCCACGCTGCCGGGTCATGGGTCTACGGTGTGCCCATCCAATCTGGGATCAGAGATCTGTGAGCCGATGAGAACCAACAGGATTCTCAGGAGTGAGCGGCAGAGGGCTTGAACTCGTTTATTGGGGGAAGGGCTTACATATTTATAGCCAGAGGAATGGTCCTGTATCCCAGGAGCGTCAGTGGAAGCTCATTGGTTAGGACAGTCAGTCCCTCTTGCATACTGGAGGACATAGGCATTTTCCCGGGGACCAGAGGGATAGCCAGATCGTATGCCCTTGGAGGGGCGGGCTGTTTTGCTATGGCTTGTGGCCTGTCTGCTGATGGGGGGTGGGGGGGCAGATTCCTGCCAGCTCCTCAGAATGAGGGCCTGGGTTCCAAGCGCCCTCGACCCACCCCAGCTGCGAGACAATCCCACAACAGCCCAAGTTCTGTTGGTCCCCAGGGTCCCCAAGTGTTTCAACTGTCACACCCTGTGCAGAAGTCAGTTGACCGTGTGATCACATGAGCCTGCTTCACCTAAGACGCCCGAAGCCTGAACCTCTGACGCCGACAGGGTGCTTCAGTGGACTGTCCCACCCCCAGCCCGGGACGGTCAGGACACAGAAGTTCTGAAAATTATTTCACATTTATATCTGGGCCCCTTTGTCACTGTGGACATACAAACCCCCCCCCTGCCCCCCAGGATCTGCCACGGAAACACCTCCGTTCTGCCCGGTGGAAGGAGCCGATGACAGATGGGGACCTCGCGGTTTGAGGGCTGTGTCTGCACATGCCCATTAACACCAGAACTGGTGCCTTTGCCAACCTGGGGGTGACGCCTGTGTGACCACTTACCCAGCTTTCCCACCAGCTTCTTGCACACTGGGTCTAACCTCCTCATGGTCTTCACCAGATCTTTCTTCCGGAACTTGATCTCCACAGTGCCCTCTGGCTCCAGAACACCCCCCCTGGACAGAGAAGATGGGGAGGTACCCTCTGACAAATGACAGGCGCCGGGGGGCTGAGGACAGATGTCTCGGGTCTCCCCCCACCCCACCTCCAAGCCGCTTCTTTTTTTATATTTGCTTATTTCTTTGCATGCACTATGACCTGGTGTGTGTGGTGTGTATGTGTTCGTGTGTGCGTGTCTATGAAGGTCGTAGGTCAGTGTCATGTGTCTTCCTCTGTTGCCTCCCGTCTTATTTTTTGAGGCAGGGTCTCTCACGGAACCTGGAGCTCGCTGATTCGGCTAGACGGGCTGGCCAGGGAGCCCCAGGGATTTCCCTATCTCTGCCGGGCGCCCCAGTGCCACGGTTACAGGCACGCATTGTAGCGCACGGCTTCTTCCCCTCCTCTGGATATTGTCCTCTGCTGAGAAAACCCGGGCAGAGCACCCACCTGCTCTCCTTGTCCGCGTACATCTCTATGCACAGCGGGTTGATGGTGGAGTCGAGGACTACCCAGGAGCCCCCCCGGAGCTCGGCGCAGGGCGGGATGTAGATGAGGACCGGCTGCTGGTACTGCCGGAGCCTGTCCACGATGTAGGCTCCAAACTTTATTATCTGCTCGTACATGTCTGCAGAGTGAGGCCTGCTTAGGAGACCTGGCCCCAGTGACGCCCGCAAACCGCCAAGCCTGCGGCCTTCTCTGCCCAGGCTCCTGAGGGACACTTTGGAGAGCTGGGGGCAGGGCCAGGTCTGGCTCCACCCCTGGGTGCCCATGTGACCTTGGGCAGGCTGCTCTCCCGAATGGGTGTGTCTTCATCTACGCATGCAACCCTTCCAGCTCCGAGGGAGACACCCCAGCCCACCTATGTGCCCAGTACACGCAACCCCCCAGTGCACGGGTCCTCTGCCTGGCTTCACCAGGAGACCAAGTCCCCCTGCACTCCATGTGGTGACCCTGCAGTGTTGACACCTGTGACGTGTGGGACCAGACCCTCACTGCGGCCCTCCCCATTCATAAAAGAGGGGTGGGTTCAGAGAGGGCACTCAGTTATCAGGACACACAGCCTATATGCCTCTCCCCCACCTCAGCTCCTTCCTCAGCAGACAGTGGGAACTACTGTCTCCCTGGACATCCTGGGTGGCTGAGGGGCTATGAGGTCAGCACTGAGGACTGGGATGGACACACGCCTCCCTTGTCTTACCACACGGGAAGGCGACTACCCGGGTCACCAGGGAGCGTGCGGGGCAGACCTCCCTGCCCTCACACGACCCCAGGAGGTCCCCCGCCTCCCACACTCAGTTCCTCATCTATAAACCAGAGGGTTATCGGACCTGCGTCCTCTCTGGGCTGTTGAGAGACACAGCCTAGACGGCATGGAGGGACTCGGAGGGCTGCCTTACCCTTCATGCCACCGGAGAACCCTCTCCAGTTGGCAAAGATCATGAGGGGCAGGTGCTCCTGGTTGAAGTCCCTGATGACCTGCGCTGTCTTGTAGGAAGAGTCTGGGAACCACACCTGGCCTGCCTGCTGGATGATCTGTGACAGAGTTGCACAGGTCAGACAGGACGCTGGGACAGAGGGCCATAGGGCCAGGGACGGACACAGGGCCAGGGACGGACACAGGGCCAGGGACAGACACAGGACCAGTAATGACACAGGACAGTGAGGACACAGGACAGTGAGAACACAGGACAGTGAGGACACAGGACACAGGACAGTCAGTACACAGGATACAGGACAGTCAGGACACAGGACAGTCAGGACACAGGACAGTGAGGACACAGGGCCAGTAATGACACAGGACAGTCAGGACACAGGACAGTGAGGACACAGGACAGTGAGGACACAGGACACAGGACAGTGAGGACACAGGACAGTCAGGACACAGGACAGAGGACAGTGAGGACACAGGACAGTCAGGACACAGGACAGTCAGGACACAGGACAGTGAGGACACAGGACAGTCAGGACACAGGACAGTCAGGACACAGGACAGTCAGGACACAGGACACAGGACAGTGATGGACTGCAGTGTGGAAGCGTGAGCCACATAAACCCTTCCCTCCCAACTTGCTGTTTCGTCATGGTGTTTTGTCACAAAATTAACCCTAACTATGACACACTCTTGTGTCAGAGCCAGGGCTCCCCAGGACCCCTCCCCCCAGGACTTCAGCAGGCCTGTTCTCACGATAGCCTGGCACTAGCCGAGGCCACATGGCGGCCCCCCAGCAGCAGGAGCAGGACGGAGCGCAGATGGGGACACAACGGGCCTTTACCTTCCCTGGGAAGGAGCCCAGAACGGAATATTGTGACCCACAGACAGGGTGGGTCTGGGAGGGAGGTGGTAGGGAGACAGGCAGGGCCCAGGCCAACCCCTGCTCGAGGCCTCTGCTGCACGGCCCTCCGGTACGTGGAAGCTTCTCTGGGCTGGATGAAAGGATCCACTCGTGTCGGCAGTGGTCACAGTGGCCCTGGCTCCTGGCCCCTTACCTTGGCCTCAGAATCCAGGTTGGCAGGATCAGCGGGGACAGCCACCTCCACAGTCCGAGTCTCCACGGCGATCACTCCCACGGGGATGCCCCCCAGCCTGCAAGGCGAGTGTTCGTGAGCTCACTCTGCTGCCCCGCTAGCAGATCTCCGGGCCCCGGGGTCTATGGGTTTGTACAATAAATAGCGCGAATATAACCAAAGGCCAATGACCATTCGTAATTTTAAAAACTTTAACTCCCCCGTGTGTGTATGTATGTATGCGTGTATGTGTGCATGTGTGTGTATGTATGTATATATGTGTATGTATGTATGTATGCATGTATGTGTGTATGTGTATGTGTGTATATGTATGTATATGTGTGTGTATATGTATGTATGTATGCATGTATGTGTGCATGTGTATGTATATATGTGTGTGTGTATGTGTGTACATGTGTGTATATGTGTGTATATGTATACATGTGTGTGTGTATATGTATGTATGTATGCGTGTATGTGTGTATGTATGTATGTATATGTATGTATATATGTGTGTGTATGTATGTATGTATGCGTGTATGTGTGCATGTGTGTGTATGTATATGTATGTATGTATGTGTGCATGTATGTGTGTATGTGTGTGTATGTGTGTATATGTATGTATATATGTGTGTGTGTATATGTATGTATGCATGTGTATGTATGTATGTGTGCGTGTATGTGTGTAGGTGTGTGTGTATGTATATGTATGTATATGTGTGTGTATATGTATGTATGTATGCATGTATGCGTGCATGTATGTGTGTAGGTGTGTGTGTATATGTGTGTATATGTATGTATATATGTGTGTGTGTATGTATGTATGCATGTGTATGTATGTATGTATGCATGTATGCGTGTATGTGTGTGTATGTGTGTATATGTATGTATATGTGTGTGTATATGTATGTATGTATGCATGTATGTGTGCATGTGTATGTATGTATGTGCATGTATGTATGTATGCGTGTATGTGTGCATGTGTGTATATATGTGTGTGCACACCTGCATGTAGAGTTCACTGTCAGAAGTCTTCCTCAATCACTCTCCACCTTACTTTCTGATTCAGCTCTGCCGTACGCGGAGCTCACCGCTTCAGAAGCCTCACTCCATGCCCTGTGCTGGCAGCGCACGTGCGCTGCCCCTGACTCTGCAGGCAGAAGCCAGGCTAGGGATCTGAACTCGGGTCCTCCTGCTTGCATGGTGAGCACTATGCCCGCTTAGCCATCTCCCCGGTCCCTAAGTTTGGCTTTTGTCTTCAGGAAAATCTAGGGACCAAGGAGAAAAGGGCCTGGCAGCCCCAGCCCAGCGCTCGGGAGCCCGGTGCGTGGGGGGCAGGAGTGCACGGCCCACCCCCATCTCCCGTTACTTTGCTCGTCCGGTCACCACCGTCTGGGCCCAGGGAGCCATGATTTCCTTGAAACTGCCGTGGTCGAAGAATCCACTCTGCCAGGTCCCCTTCAGAGCTGTGGGCAGAAGGACGGAAGCCCTGGCTGAGGGCTGGGGAGGCCCAGGGTCTGCCTGGCAGGGCAGTGGTCTTATGGTCTATATCCTCTCCGACTGGAGACCACGCGGAGTCTGACCCCTCAAAGACAGAAACAGTCCCAAAACAGAACAACACAAAGGAAAAAACACAACCATGATTGCAAAAGCGACATCGAGGCAGGAATTTGTTTCCAATTGCCCGTCTATGCCAGATACGCTGACAGTCCCACCGCAGCCCCAGGCTGCCCCTGGAGAACGCCCCTCCCCAAAGGTGAGATTCCAGGAAGGGACCCCAGGCCTAGAGCCTTATTCTGGCACACTGACTACAGCTCAGGATCCCCGAGAGGAAGCAGTCAGCCCACGTCCCGGACAGTGGCACTGCAGCCCCAGGTGGTGGCAGGTGTGTGGGGCAGCGGGTGGAGAGGGGGTGTCAGGGTGCACGGCTGCCCCTCAGACAAGGAGATGGCCTGGCAGCACGTGACTCAAAGAAGGCAGCAGAGGCTGGATGCCTGGGAATCAATCTACTTCAGCCTCTGCCTCGGGGCTCAGAGCGGGCTCCGAGGACAGAACACACAGTGGGGAAGAAAGGAACGCCTTCTGGGGGAGACACAGCCAGAGGAAGACCTCTATAAGACAGGTGAGGGCCCCGGCCTCCTGGGCTGCGCAGCTGCAGGCTGTGTCCCTGGGTGATGGGACAGCTCAGCTTCCCATCTGAGTGGTTCTCAGAACAGCATTCCTCTGAGACAAAGGCGTGTGTGTGTGTGTGTGTGTGTGCGTGTGTGCATGTGTGTGCGCGTGTGCGCGTGTGCGTGTATACATGTAGGGTGCACAAAAGAAGCCAGTCTCCTTTGTGAAGGTCTAGCCAAAGCAAAAGAGAGGCAGGAGGGAGGCCCTGGCCGGTGCTGAACCCTAACACTTGGCTCCAGAAACTGGAGCTGCTCCAACCCTTGCAGGTTGGAGGTTCAGGGAAACCATGGAGTTTGGTCTCTGTACCCTCCCCTGAGCTCACACATACCCACACCCTCCTGGGAAATAGGAACAGACATAAATGCTTCCACCAAATGACCCTTTACAGTAGCCCCCCCCAAAAGAGCCCCAAGTCTGGGGTCCCCCACAAACATTTTGGGACTTACTTGGGTGAGGCCTCCCTGCAAGCAGCCACCTGGGGTCGTACGGAGCTTTGGACGGGACAAATTCAATTTCCCTGTCGATGGGGTCAGAAGGCGTGAGGATGGGGACTGGGCTGCGATTGTCCTAGAAAAGAAAGCCAGAGCTGTCCCACTCAGTCCCTGGGGCATGTCAGTGAAGACCACTACGCATCCGGGTGCACTCCCCTCTGACTGTGTACACGTCTAGCTGTCCAGCAGGACCCTCGCCGGGGCTCCCGAGCCACTGTTCCAACTGGAGCACAGGCAGCTGCTTCCTTCTGAAACCTTTTAAGAGATCTGAGTGCATTTAGAGCTCAGAGTCTGGGAGCCACCCAGGACCAACATTTTCCAGCGAGGCAACTGAAGAAACTGAGGCTCAAACATCTGTCTGGTCAAGATCTAGTTGGAGCAGTCCTGTGGGGACTGTTGGTAACTAATCGGCGCAGTCCAGGGTAGCCTTTGGGGAGGTCCTACCATGAGCTGAGCCCTAGGCATCGGCCCCCCTCATCACCATGGTAACACCACTTCCCAGATGAGGAACACGGGGCTCAGAAGGATTGGGAGGCTGCCCCAGGGTTACAGTGTTCCTGAAGAGGAAGCCCGGAAAGGATCCAGGCTGACTGTAAGGTATGAGGCTCCTACTGTCCGAGGATCAGCAGACAGTGCCCTTGTGTCTGTACACCCTTGCGTGCAACACATCAAAGCCTTCCCAAAGCAAAGGACAGGGCTGGGTACCAGAGAGGGAGGGCGGGAGGAGCCACCCAAGCCGGGTCACATCTGTGGTGCTCTCTGTGGCGTTCCCTGTTCCCCACCCCACAGGCTCCCAGGCTCCAGGCTGCCAGGGAATCCCGCACCTTTGGTATATACGACAGCCACTCCAGGATGGTGCAGACCCCCTCGAAGTCATCGGGCACGCTGACGTGGGAGACGCCGTTGGTATGCATGATCTGCACACCACCCAGCTGGTTGTTGGATGTGTAGACATCTCTTCCCAGGACCTGCTTAGACACAGCACGGTTAGCAAAGCCACTCCAGCCTGCTGGGTCCTCTGGTCTGGCTGCCTGTCAGAATGACCCGGGAGTTTCCGAAACACCACCACCCAGGCTGAACCCAAACCAGGGAGCACCAGGCATCGGTGGTCCCTGTGTCTTTAAGATTCCCAGGCAATTCAAATCTGACAGCCAGTTTGTGAACCACCAACACCACTGAAAACTGGACATCTAAAGGGTTCCTGCTTCAGCCGCAGGTCTGCAGCGGGGGCCTGGAGACCAGACATCCACCCCAGTGCTGCTCCTGCAAGAGCTGCGCGTGGAGCTCCTCGTGGGCTCCGATTGGACATTAAACATGGAGACTCCAGAGCCACGTGGGAAAACTTGCAGTATACCCAAACAAGCAGCTGACGGAACTTCACGCTCATGGGGAATAAATGGCTGGCGAACCAGAGCACAAGAGTTCCCCCCAAATCACAGAAGATAAAAAATCACTTGTGGGCCTTTCTCAGGACCCTGCAAAGCATGGCGCTGCTTCAATACTTTGTTTTTAATGGAAGCTGGGGTGTTAGCTCCCAGAGGGGACTCACAGCGGATCGGGAAACCACAAACTAAAAAAATAGTTTGCGGCCGGGTGGCGGCGGCACACGCCTTTAATCCTAGCACCCGGGAGGCAGAGGCAGGCGGATCTCTGTGAGTTCAAGGCCAGCCTGGTCTGCAGAGTGAGTTCCAGGACAGCCAGAGAAACCCTGTCTCGAAACACCAAAATAAGAAAGAAAGAAAAGAAAAGCAAAAAACAAAACACAGCGTTTGCATCAGGAAGAAGGGAGGTGGCTTCTACTGGGAATCCGTGACGGGGGCGATGTCTGCTGGGCCCGTTCGCCCTCCCCAGGCCTCGGCTCCATCACCTTGTTGAGAGCGCTGGCTCCGGTGAGGATGATGTGGGAGTTCTCCACCTGGATCACCCGCTGGCCGAGCCTCACCAAGTACGCCCCGATTCCCAGGGCGCGGCAGGTCACCTGCGGGGACAGGACCCTTCTGTCTCCACGGTGTGGCGGGCTCACCCCCCCCAGACAGGCATGTCTCGTTGTACAGCCGCAGCTGCCTGAAACTCTGTAAAGGTAATCCCCCTGCCTCTGCCTCCCAGGAGCTGGGATCACAGGTGCGTGCGACAGCGGGCTGGAACCCGGCTTTCTTCCAGCTCTCGCTTGGCTTCGGCTATTACCCGCACCTTACTCCTCAGAGGCCCGGTTAAAGGTGGTGGAAACTCTGACGTGGGCCCCATGGGGGTCCCTAGGAGATAGGAGGCCTATCAGGAGCAGAACCGTGAGACCCCAGCAGCTTCGCCATCTCAGCCTGGCCCTCACTGAGCAGTCTCTGCCTCACACTCCCAACAAGAGGCCCCAAGCAGAAAAGCGGTCAATCAAGAGTATCGGAAAGGCCAGCGGCACATGCGGGTCGCTTGGATGGTAAGCTGCTGGTGCTGAGTTTAGCCACGACGGCCTCGGCGAAGTGTAGGCAGACCCGAGGAAGGTCTGCGCCAAGTCCACACTGCTGGGCCAGCATCACCCTCCCGGGTTCCCGTCTGGGTTTTGAAACAGCGTTTTGCTATGTAGCCCAGGCTGGCCTCAAACTCAAGATCCCCCTGCCTCAGCCTCCCAAGCACTGGGATTGCAGGTGTGCATTGGCACGCCGGCTCACCTCACCTTCCTGCTTTGGCTAATGAGCTGTGATTGGATCCGGGGTCGGCACATGAGGACAGGCCCTGAGCACGGGCTCTCAGTACGAGTTCCATCACTGCCTTAGACACAGGCTGTGACGGTCACGGGGTGCGGGGACCTGGTGTGCTGGTCACGGGGTGCGGGGGCCTGGTGTGCCGGTCACGGGGTGCGGGGGCCTGGTGTGAAGGTCAGGTGGCCGGCTCACCCATGTACAGTCACACAAAGCTACCAAACACTTGACATCTTTACCATTTTTACCATGTGTTTGTGCGTGTGTGTATGTGTGAGTGTGCTTGTCACACATACATGTGCAGGTCAGAGGACAGCTCAGGGAAGTCAGTTAGTCCTCTCCTTCCATCCTGTGGGTTCCATGGATCGAGCCAGGTTGCCAGATTGAGCAACAGCCGCCTTTGCCCACTGAGCCAGCTTGCTGGCCCCTTTCTTTAAATTTAATTTCATGCCTCTTGTTTTTGAGACAGGGTTTCACTACATAGCCTTGGCTGGGCAGGAATTTGCCGCATAGACCAGGCTGACTTGAACTCAAAGTGATCCTCCTGCCTCTGCCTCCTGAGTGCTGGGATTACAGGGGTACACTTGGGAAAAAAAAAAAAAAGTTTGGAGAAGTTTGGCGTCTGCTTCGGACAAACCAGAGATTGTTTTGAGACAGCTGTTAAAACTGAGACCACGCTGGGCTCCGTGAGGTTAACGAGCTCTGGGTGCTGCTGCACTGACAGACTGTAGCTCCCACTGAGAAGGGGGCGGGCAGGTGTGAGTCTCGGCACTCAGGAGGCCTAGGCAGCAAGGATTGCAGGTTCAAAGCCAGCCTGGGCTATACAGCAAGACTATGTCTCAAAAAAGAGAGGGAGGGCCTGGGGACGGCTTAGTCAGTAAGTTCTTGCCAAAGAAAACCTGAGTTCAGACCCCCAGCACCCATGTAGAGCTCATGCCTGGAGATGTGCACAGCTGTATTCTCTGTGCTGGGGAAGACGGACAGGAGGACCCCTGGGGCTTGCTGGCCGGCCACGGCCAAATCGGCAAGCTCTAGATTCAGTGAGACTCCCTGTCCCCAAAATAGGTGAAAAGCAATTCAAGAAGACTCCTGATGTTGACCTCTGGACACCACACACGTGTGTGCTTACCTGTACACACACATATACACACACACGCGCGCGCGCACACACACATGCACACACGTGCACACACACGCACACACTCACACACACGCACACGTGCACACACACGCACGCACACACACGCAACACACACACGCACACACACAGGAACACACACACACACATGCACACACACACACGCGCACACACACAGGAACACACACACGTACACACACGCGCACGCGCGCACACATACATGCACACACACGTGCACACACGTGCACACACTCACACGTGCGCGTGCACACACACATGCACACACACATGCACACACACGTACACACACACAGGAACACTAAAAAAGGAGGTGTAACGGGAGACGCCAGGGGCGCTCACCATGCTGATGGTGACGATTTCCTCATAAGCCAGGGAGGCCTCCCCCGCAATCATGCCTGAGCCTTGCAGGTTCTCCACGCCCAGGCTGCTGTCCTTCCCAATGATGTCCGTGATAACGTACCTGCGGGGACCAAGCACGACCAAAGTCAAGGCTCCTGTCCAGAAATAAACCAGGAAGTACACATTCCCACAGGAGCAGGGCAGGAGGGGTGGCCAAGAGAGACGCTGGGACAGTCAGGCAGTGAAGACGGCTTAGGAAGACTTGGACCGGGACTCAGCTTCTAAAAGATCAAGACTGACATGGACAACAGCTGTCCCTCCCTCAGACAGAGGCAGCTGCCCACCCTGAGGGTCTTGGTGAGATGCCGGCCTACCCCCCCACCCCTGCCCCACAGCAGAACTAGCTTAGCCTTTAGTCTCTGGAGACACCAGGGTCCATGAGAAAAAGACGCCTGGTTCATGACTAATCAGCCATGACCTATGACCCCAAAAAGGTGAGACACACTGGCCAGCTCCTGACAGAAATCCACAAATGTTAGCGTGTTCGAGGCCCTGAGCGGCTCTGTGTTCCGCTGACCACAGTTAACGAGTTAACGTAGTATTTCCCAAACTTTTTTCACTATGGAATTGAAAAAAACAAGTTTCTCATGTCATTCACATTCCGAAAAGCCATCTGGAGAATCCCGGCTGTCTCATTCCACCAATGAAAGCCACACTTTGCCCTGGGGAAGACGCCCCCCCCCCCCCCAGGGACCACTGTATCTTTTGGAATAGCTGGGTCATAAGATGTGAGCCTCTCTCCCCGGAACACCGTGAAACCTAGGCTGCTTCTCCCTGTATTCGCTGCTATTTTGAGTGGAAGATGAATCACAGCAGGTGTAGCGCAATGGCAGAGGACCTGCCTCGCAGGTACAAGGATCGTAAGAGTAAAAGAAAGGGGCACGGGAAGGAGGGAGGCGCGAATCGTTTGGGGATGACCCAGATGAGTCACGTGGAGATTGTCCCGAATGGTTAAGTCATTAGCAGCCCACACGGCAGCCCAGGGGTCCATCACCCATAAGCCTGGAGGAGAGAGACGCGCCCCCTACAGGCAGCTGGGATGAGCTGCGATTACACTCGGCTCCCAGGTCAGGGTTGGGTTTACCTGGACTCGCCTTCGTCCTCGATGTGCTTGCAGTGCACGGAGTTCTGGGAGCTGATTCGGGTGTAGTCTTGAGGTGTCAGGTACAGGTATCTAAATCCCTTTAGAAACACACTTCAGTGAGGCTGCAGATCCAGTTCCGTGGACTGGGTGTTCGCAGCGGTCTGTACCACCCAGGGTGGCTGGTGATGACATCATTCACACAGCTGCACGCTTCAGACTCACAGTCCTGCAAACGTCTCTCCTCACACACAGCCCGGTGCTCTGCCTGGGTGTGCACCGTGCAGGAGATGTGTGTGTACTCCTGCGTGCACACACTCCTGCGTGCACACGTGTGTCTGTGTGTACAGGTGGAGCAGCCCCAGTACTAGAGGCCAGAAGCACTTCAGATGTAAAAATGTCGGAGCTCTGGGATTCCTGCTTCTACCTACTGAGACCCAAGTCTAAACATGAGGCCCATCCATGCTTTGTAGCCAGCCACCTGTCATCTAAGGCGACCCTAGAACATACTGTCGGGATTTCGTGTGCTTTCACCGGGATCCGTCCTGTGAACTTGGGTGTGGACACAAATTGCTACTTTGGGGATTAGGTCCCTGACCGAACATTTTCAGATTACAGAGCATTTTGGATTTCAGATGTTTGGTCAAAAAAAAAACCAAACAAACAAAAAGAATAGACAAAATAATGTGCGACTTCTAACGTGTCTTTTGCCTCCTTTGGGGAGACAGTGTCACCATCTGGAGGACATGTTCTGTGGGAAAGTGACCCCCCCTCCCCCTGTGAGAGAACCTGTCTCAAACAGAAGGTGAAGGGCACCTGGGGGACGACACCCAAGGCTGTCCCCTGACCTCTCCATGCTTGCACACATGGGCACGGACACATACACGCACACACACACACACACACACGTGCACGCATACATGATCTAAGGCCCGGGTGTGGAGCATCACTCACTCTGCATTCTGGGTACACATGGATTTAGAGGCCGGCACATGTCACCTGCGTGTCTCTACAAGTTTCTAATCACCACGCCCCTAAGGGAATCAGCTATTTCCTGCTAATCACCATGTCCCAAAGCATTCATGGTTTGGTTTGGTTTGGTTTTTTGAGACAAGGTCTCACTACATAGGCCAGATTGACTCTGAACTCTCTCCATCTTCCTGCCTCAGCCTGAGTGCCAGAAGGACAGGCACGTGGCACTGTGTCTGACTCAGTGCGGGTGAACTGCACAATGCAGGGCGGGCTGCTTGCGCTCACTGTGTCTGCGCTCCACACAGAAAGATCCTTCCCCAGGGTCTGGCAGGAGCCATCGACACCCTGCCGAGGCAGTGCAGGCTGTGTCTTACCTGGAGTGCATGGGGTCAGAAGCAGCTAGATTTTGAGTTGTTTTTAAGATCGGTGTATTTGCATATAACCATGAGATGTTCTATTAGATACGGAACCTGTAGCACAGACACCTGACACACAGCACCTCAGGGAACCTGGGTTCCGACTGAAGCTCCCTGAATGAGGCGGGCTGTTGGATAAGGGGTGCTCCGCCTCTTCTAGGTAAACATCATCACACATACACACACACCCCGACTTTATGACGTACTTTGTGGGGATCCTCTGGGTCCACCCAAGCCACTTGGAATATCTGTTTGATCTCCTCGGCCAGGCCTATACGGGCCCCGCTGTTGGCGGCCAGGTAGATTTTGGGGATGCCCTCCGCCCGTGCCATCTCAGATGCCCGCAGGTACAGGAAATCCTCCCCTAGGCCGAAGGAGCCGATGCGGAAGGTGATGTCGTTGCTGATGACAATGGCGTCCCGGCCCTCTGGGTACTCCGGGGTCTTAAACCTCATCTTGAAGGCCACCATGCCCACCTGGGGAGGACACAGAGCCAAGCAGCATGGCTTTGGTCCTCCCAGGAGAGACCTGAAACAAGCCGGGTCCTGCCGGGTCCTGCCGGGTCCTGCCCTATGCCCACCCCAATCCCATGCCCACCCCCTGCCCTGTGCCCATCCCAATCCCGTGCCCACCCCCTACCTACCCCACCCCTACCTCATGCCCACCCCCTGCCCCGTGCCCACCCCACCCCTGCCCCGTGCCCACCCCTACCCCGTGCCCACCCCTTGCCCCGTGCCCACCCCACCCCCTGCCCTGTGCCCACCCCAATCCCATGCCCACCCCCTGCCCCGTGCCCACTCCAATCCCATGCCCACCCCCACCCCATGCCCATCCCCTACCCCATGCCCACCCCACCCCTACCCTGTGCCCACCCCACCCCGTGCCCACCCCCTACCTCATTCCCACCAGGAAGCCGGTTCATCTCCACCAGCTGGTTCTGGGAGTCCAACACCAGCTCTGTATACGTCAAGATATCTTTGGGGTACTTTTCTGGGGAGCCCCACAATTTAAAGAGAGCCTGGGGGAGAAAAGGCCTGAAGTCACAGGCAGGGAAGTGCTGCCCTTCCCAACTGGAGATAACGTGTCGGAACACCAGACTTTCCTCTTTCTTTCCCCGATTCCCTTTGTTTTCTGAGGACTCTATAGCATAACCCTGATCAGCAGAGAGAACTAAGCTAGGGGGAGAGTACCATGAAGTTCTTCCTCACTAATAAACTCTTCTGCGGGAAGACCTCGCCTAGCAGGGGCCTCGGGAGCATGACCCTGAGGACAAGGGACCCACTCTGGTGGCTGCACGTCTGAGCCCGCGGGACTTGCCTGCCTGAACATCTCCGGGAAGTCGTACACATAGGTGGTGCCCAGGGACTGCGCCTGGAACCGCTTGGCCTGGAGCAGGTCCTTGGTGACATAGGGCGTGTTGATCAACATCCCGTGCAGTCTCCCTTGCTTGTTACCGAAGGAGTGGAACATGATCTGCGGGACAGACAGACAGAGGGAAGGGCTGGAGAGGTGGCTCAGAGGTTAAGAGCACCGGCTGCTCTTCCGGCACCAGTGGGTGCAAGACCCACCCCAAAGTCAAGAGCAACGGGAAGGGTCTGGCCAGCACTGTGTTACTTCGCGGTTTGTGTGGCATACTGCGGCCGACTGAGATGTCTTTGAGGGTGCAGGGTGAGGGGTACACCCCACCAATGTTTTGTTCCATACTGTATTTTGCAACTTGAGAGTTTGAGTCTCATTATTTCACAGTAAGAAGTGCATGTGTACACCTATCTGCAGGCACACGCGTATACACACACGTTTACATGCCTATGCACACGCAAAATTGTTTCGGGTCCGTTTACAAAACTCTCTCTGCAAGGTGGTTGGGGGAAGCTTGAGTTCCTGGGCAGCCCAGTGTACGTTCTCCGTGGTCCCTACTACACACTACACTTTCCACCCACAGCGGGGCCTGGGGATGGATCCCACCCTGGGGGCCGCGTGGGCCTGCCTAGGAGGGCGAGTAGGTGGGGAACGACCATGTCCATCACAGCTGAAGCCGGAGCTGGAGGCTGCCGTGATCCAAGACAAGGCGAGAGTCGTGAAAGTGGCTTCAACCCGCCTCCCGGGCTCAGAGAAGCTGCATCTGAGACTCGAGGCGCTGTGGGCTGCCCCCCGCCCCCTTACGTCTCCGGGTCTGGGGCCGGTCACTTCCTCGTAGAGGCTGATGTCCAGGTAGTAGCCTGACTCGTTGGTGATAAAGAGGCGGATGGGGACGGCGCTCCCGGTGGCTGTCGGTCGGATGTTGATCTTGACCTCCGCCTGCAGCACGCGGAGCTTCCACAGCCGGCTGCCGTAGCGCATGACCATGGCACGCACCGACTCCTCGATCTGCCGAGGAGCACAGCAGGGTCAGAGCTCGCCCCACATGGAGGCAAGGTGGATGGGAAGGTGCACAGGAGGCAAGAAGCCCCGCACCCAAGACAGACAACTAGCTGCTACCCCAGTGCGGACAGAGCCCAGGGCCTTGTGTATGCAGGGTAGGTGCTCCGCCACTGAGCTCCAGCCCCAGGGACAGAGTGATGAGTAACGGGGCTCATATCCGTTGTCACCCCATCTTTCTGTGCCTCTCAGGCCCACACGCAGTTGCCTTCTGGACGGTGTGGACCAGTGAGGCATCCACATGGGTCCTGTGAACCCCACAGAGAGACACTGAGGTCTTCTCTGGTCCCAGATTCAGCATCGCCAAGATCTGGCGGCTACAGAACCAGCCTGCACACAATGCCCTGGCCTCAGACCTCAGGCTCTCATGCCTGCCCCAGCAGAGCCTGGAGTTACAGAGGTTGCAGCTCTGCCGGGCATTCTGGGTGCACACGTTGCCCGAGCCCACACACCTGGACCGGCCAGCAGGTCTGCTCCCTCCTGACTCTCGGCTACCCACACGTTCATCCCGACACTCAGGACCGGGGGGCGGGGGCAGGAGACACTACCCCATGAAGAACCGTGGGGAAATGCACCCAGAGCCCGGGAGAGCCCGGCGGTACCTTGAGGGGGTCCATGATGACAGTGGGCACGAAGTTGAGGAAGATGTGGTTGCAGTCGGTGCGCACGGTGGTGTTGTTGCACGCCACCTCTAGCTCGTCCATGGCCTCCAGGAGCAGCCGCTCGCCCTCATGCTGCAGGTACTCAAAGGACGCTTCCTGCCAAAGGGCGAGGGGGCCTCAGCCACGGGCCAGCACCTAGCTGTGGGGAGCTGTGTTCCCCTCCTCCTGGTGTGCCCGGTGATGGCGGAGCCCTGCGGGACAGGAAGGAGCTGGGCCTTCTGCGCTCCTCGCTGTTGCTCTGACATCCGGGGCTGTGCATCGGGCATGCTTGAGAGGAGGCTCGGTAGGCAGAGGCGCTGCTGCCAAGGCTTCAATCCCCGGAACCCCACAGCGGAAGAGAGAACTGCCTCCCGCAGGCTGTCCTCTGACCTCTACACACGCTCTGTGTGGCCCCCACCCCAATCAATACATACATAGATCTGATTTTTTAAATTATTAAAAAAAAAAATCCATCAGCGGCAGATCTGACTTTTTAAATCACCTCCTGTGCTGGCCAGCGTTATGTCAACTTATCACACAAGCTAGTTGTCTGAAAGGAGGGAACCTCAGTTGAGAAAAAGCCTCTACGAGACCCAGTTGTAAGGCTTAACTAGTGATTGATGGGGTAGGGCCCAGCCTATTGTGGGTGGGGCCATCCCTGGGCCGTGGTCCTGGCGGGTTGAACAAGCCACAGAGAGCGAGCCAGTGAGCAGCACCCTCCGCGGCCTCTGCGTCAGCTGCTGCCTCCAGGCTCCTGCCCTGCCTGAGTCCCTGTCCTGTCTTCCTCCGATGATGAACAGTGCCGTGGACATGGGAGCCACATAAATCCCGCTCCTCGGGCGTGGCAAGAGCTTTATCTACTGAGCCACCCCCCCACCCCCACTTGGCTTTAAAATGGTTTGTATTTGAATTTTCACGATGTGATCACCAGTAGTCGATCAACAAACACAGGAAATTTCTGGAACAAACCAGAATCTTCCCATCCCTTCAGTCTCCCCTCACACAGAAAATGTCACAAAATACAAGAATCTGACCCAAGCGCCACCGGCTGGGATGTCTACAGGGGCAGGGCCCTGTGTGAGGAGCGCTCCTCCTGATCCCCAGCATGCACCCCGGTGGGAACTTGAGGAAGCGGAAGCCGGAGCATGGGGGATGCTCAGGGCGGGCTGCCGCCACCTGTGCCGCCTTACCTTGGTGATCAGGTCCGAGTGCCGGGTGATGGCGCGGATGAAGAACCTGTGGTCAGTCACTTCCAGCCCTTCCTTCACCTTCGCGGCTCCCAGGTAAAGGTGCATTTTATGGTTGGCACAGGGCACAGCGGTCAGGTCGAAGTTGCGCATCCGGCTCAGCTCCAGCTGGAAAGCCAGCGCGGGCTCCAAGTGGCGATAGATCCGGTCTTCTGCAAACTGTAGGCCAGCGGGAGAGAGGACAGCAGGTCTGACACTGTGACGGCAGGCCTGCGCGGCCCAGGCTGCCGAAGCCTGGTGCTCAGAAACGAGCCGTCCGCTCTGCCACCGCATCGTGAGCAACCTCGGAGGCTCAGAGATTTGGAGGTCATGCACACCACAAGATCAACTCCTGGGTGTACCCTGCTTGTCCCCAGGACACGCCAGGGCCACGGGGCTGCTGTCTGCATCTCGTATTCATTGACCTCTGAACCCTGGCTTCTTTATGGAAATAAGTCCCCCAAGGGAATCAACCCGCAGTTTTGGAAATTGAGCTAGAGAGAAAATGAGAAGCACCTTCCATCATCAGCAACAACGCACCCTCCTCCTCCACCATCAACAACGCACCCTCCTCCTCCACCATCAGCAACAACGCACCCTCCTCCTTTATAGAGCAGGCAGCCGGAAACCAGCTCACTGAGTACGGCAGCAAACAAGACTTATCAAGTGAGGGGAGCCCCAGGAGCCTGAGCTCGCTGCGGGAGACGCGGGGTCCCTGCTGATGGTGTAGTGATGGGGAAAGTGTGGATTCACACCTCAGGCTCTGAGCATGCCTGCAGGGTGAGGTGCGAGGGACGGGGAGAGGGGTGTCAGTGTTTTCACTCATACCTCATCTCGTGCTCTGAACGTGAAGAACTTGGGGAATTCTCTCTGTGAAAAGAAGGTAGGAGGCGATTAAGTCCAGGAAGACTCTGGAGTATTTCCTGATTATTTAAGAGGTCTCAGTCTTTCAAAAAGAATCATCTGGAAAGATTTTTCTACTGCTACTGCTCCTACCCCATCCTAGAGAATAAACGTCCAATGTCTGCCCCAGGGCTCGGAGAACGGAGGAGAGGGTAGACTGAGAACCGGGACTGACCTCCTGGGCAACAAGGAACGTGATTCTTCGGAGTCCGTAGTCCACGAGGATGTCTTTCTGCATCAAAAACCAAAGACACAGTGGAATATTATTTGGTCAGTAAAAGGCCTGGCGTCCTGATGCATGTTGCGGATGAAGCATGTTAAATGCAAGAAGCCAGTCAAAAGGCCTCCTAGCAGGGAACATTCAGAATCAGCAAGTCTGCGGAGTCAGGAAGTACTCAGTGGCTGGCTGGGCCGGGGAGAAGACTGGAAGGAGAGGATTTGGGTGCTGTTTTCCAGGGGCAGAGTTCAAAATCGACAGTAGTGTGAACGCCACACACACGCCTCTGTGCACGTGCTTAGAAGGCAAATCGTACACTCTGTCATTTTTTTTCCTTTTGGTGGTAATGGGATTTGAACCCAGGACCTACACTAGCCAGGCAAGAGCTCTACCACTGAGCTACATCCCCAGTCAGGATTAAACATGTCCAATGGCTGTGTTATACACGGGGTGAACTAGATCTTTTTTTTTTTTTTTCCCTAGACAGGGTTTCTCTGTCGTAACTCTGGCTGTCCTGGAACTCACTCTGTAGACCAGGCTGGCCTCGTACTCACAGAGATCTGCCTGCCTCTGCCTCCTGGGTGCCAGGATTAAAGGCGTGCGCCACAAGTGCACAAGTGTGCACAAGTTACCAGATAATGCATGCGTGAGTGCGGACTGTGCCGCTATGTACAGAAAACCCGAGAGCGCTCGGACCAAGCCAGGCTCAGCCACCGGGGGATGCTGCCGGCCGGGTGGAAATCCGTCAAGCTATACACACGCACGCTACCGAATCCCTTAGACGTCAGTTAACACATCACGTAAGAACAGCGCAGAGTTGCCCCCCGCTGCTCCCCAAATGGAGCAAATGCTAGGACACACGGGTTTGCTGGAAAGGATGAAACCCTCCTGCCAGGTGGTGCCTCTGGCTGCTTCTCCGCCTCTGCTCCCCACGCCGCTCACAGCTGTCTGCAGCTGCAAGGCTTGACCGTCCACAACGGGCGGCCCTGAGCGAGGACGGCGGCAGGAACAGCGCCACCGGCGTGCACATTCATGCGCCCGCTCCACAGTTTCCAGTCCCCCCACGCTATTTCTTAAGTGCACTCTGCTTCTGACCAGGACTAGTGTCTAGCCGTGGCCAGTTAACCACTAAATCGTCCACTAAATATTATCCCCCACTCACATCAGAGCTGAAGAAGCCAGGGTCCGTACATCCGGCTACCTCTGCCCAGGGCACTGGCTCCAAGGACCGGCAGACTTAGGCGGGACACTGGGTCTGTGCCTCTGACATGATCCCAGCCCACCGCAGGGGTGCATCTCACCAGGACTGGCCCTCTTCCTACACCTCCACTGTACCATGGTTGCCATGGAGACCGTGCCACGGTTACCATGGAGACTGGCTCTGAAGAGGTGGCACCTCTAAAAATGTCTTTGGATAATGCAGACGACACCCCTAAAGAGGGCCAACAGTCTCACAGCCCTGGTCAGTGAGGGGTCACACCAGGATCAACTGCAGCCCCCCCTTTCTTGCATGCACCCCCTCAGTGAACGTCACCCACACGCCGTGAGACGCGGTTGCTAGGTGCAGCTTCCGGAACCATGGGCTACAGAAACGGTTTTTTTGCTAAGATTGATTTTGTGTCTGTGTTACGCTCCTACGCCTCTGTGTGCCGCGGTGCTAAGTCCTGAGCCGCTACGGGAATGCTGGGAATTGAGCCCTTATCCGCTGCTGAGCCATCTCTCCAGCCCCCATAAACTTTTTGCTTCATGCCCAACCTCAGGCATTTGGTGACAGCGACACAAAGCAGGTCCTCCGACCCCGAGGCACAGCGGAATACCTTGGACTGCACGAAGGAGCGGAAGATCGGCACCAGCGCCTCGTCCTCCAGGTGGTCGGCACACTGGATGGCCACGTTCAGGATGTGGATGGGCTCCTCTCGAAGGCTCTGCAAGAGGAAAGCAAGGGCTGGGTGCGAGCGTGCGGGGGCCACGCCTGCCCGGCCCAGCCGCAGATCCCGGCTCACCTTGCCATCATCCTCCGAGTACAGGGAGGCGTGGGCCGTGCTGAAGAGGGGCGTGTCTGCGGGCACGTTGGCGAAGCAGGAGATGACTTCATCGAAGTTCCTGGGGGTACGGGCAGAAGGAAGCTGAGGGGCCCTGCCTCAAAAGGGTGTGGTCAGTCCCTGCGGCGTGCAGATCTTTGGGCTCCTCTCTAGCCACGTCCCTTAGGACTACGGACCAACCTTTCCCATCGCTCCCAGGGGCTCTGTGACTCTTAACTGCTGGGCCTGTGTCTCCCTGATCCCAACCGTGGGGCTGGGAAGGCCCTGCAGCCCCCACCCCGTACCTGGTGAACTCCTCAAATCTCCTGAAGGCGACCATGGCCCCCATGCGCTGGCACAGTGGGGAGAAGCCACTGTCCATGAAGAGTTCTGTGCTGTGCCTGAGCAGGTCGGGGTTGGAGATGCTGACAGGCACCGCCATCCTGCAGGGCAACAACAAGGGGGGCTGAGCAGCCACCTCAGCTCGACTCTAGGAGCTCTTCCCATGTGGGATGCTCTGGGAAGCCAGATCAGGATGAGAGTCTTCCCTATGGGGTCTGAAATGAGGACTACAAGGGAAGACTCCATTGGGGGACAGTGGGGGACAGTGGGGGGCGGCGAGGGGCAGTGGGGGCAGTGGGGAGCAGTGGGGAGCAGTGGGGGCAGTGAGGGTCAGTGGGGGACAGTGGAGGCAGCGAGGGGCAGTGAGGGCAGTGGGGGGCAGTGAGGGCAGTGGGGGTCAGTGGGGGACAGTGGGGGCAGTGGGGGCAGTGGGGGGGCAGGGGGAACAGTGGGGGCAGTGGGGAACAGTGGGGGCAGTGGGGGACAGTGGGGGGCAGCGCAGGAGCAGTGAGGGACAGTGGGGGCAGTGGGGGGGCGGGGGGACAGTGGGGGGCAGTGGGGGGACAGTGGGGGCAGTGGGGGACAGTGGGGGCAGCGAGGGGCAGTGAGGGCAGTGGGGGGCAGTGGGGGACAGTGGGGGCAGCGAGGGGCAGTGAGGGCAGTGGGGGGCAGTGAGGGCAGTGGGGGGCAGTGGGGGCAGTGGGGGCAGCAAGGAGCAGTGAGGGCAGTGGGGAGCAGTGGGGGGCAGTGGGGGGCAGTGAGGGGCAGTGAGGGCAGGGGGGGCGGGGGGCAGTGGGGGGGCCGTGGGGGGCAGTGAGGGCAGTGGGGGGCAGTGGGGGGCAGGTGACCAGGGGTCTCATCAGATTCCTCAGGACATGGAGCAGGTGAGGAGCCCAGGGAGTGAGAGAATGAATGAATGAATGAATGAACGCACCAACAAGCTCAGCCCCAACACAGTCCCGAGGTAAATCCAAAGAGGTGAACACAGACGCACAGAGGAGGTAAGCTCCCAGCCTCGGTTTCCTTCCAGAGACAGACAGCGGGAAAGAGACAGGCGCTCCGTACCGGTTGGGGTGGGAAGAGGGCAGCATGAACTGGAACTCCACCACGCAGGTGCCGTCCGGGAGCTCCCGGTGCTGCAGGCTGTTCAACTCATAGGCGATGTAGCCTCTCCGCACATAGACCTACAGAGCAGAAGGCAGTGGACACTCAGGCCGGCGGACTGTGGGGTGGGGGCTGCGCACTGGGCCCCCCGCACGCGCCTGGGCTCCGGGAAGGAGGATGTCTCGAGAGACTGATAGCAAACACTTCAGACGTTGGGAGCCACATTTCTGCTGCGGCCGCTGCGGCCTGCTGTCGTGTCGTGGAAAAAATGAGCGTATCTGTCTGTGTTCTAATAAAGCTTTATTTAAAGAAACAAACAGCGGCATAGCGGCCCCATAGCACGGGCTGTAGCCTGGCAGCTCCACTTCGACCAACAAATGTAACACAAGCCACTTGCATAATTTTAAATTCCTAGTAGCCACTTAGGAAAAAAAGATAATTTAGCTTTTCTTTTCCCCCAAATACCGCAGATAGTTTCATCTCAACACAAAATCTATTTGAGAAATTATGTGGGTGTTTGACATCTTTTCTTCTGCACTAAGTCTCTGGAGAGGTGTGCGTTCGGCTCGCAAGCTCAGTGTGGACCACAAGTGAGCAGCTGCACCGGGCAGTGCAGACCCAGAGCTTCCATAGGAGGCGGTGCAGTTAGCGCAGCGGGCCTCGGTGTGGGCCCGCGGGAGGCTGCTGTGGGGCTTGGGTTGGGGGCAGATTCCCACCTTTCTCTAATAAGGTCCTGGGACTTAAACACCTTGATGCTCCATGACGGACATGCTTTTTTACCTTATAGTTTAGATGTTACACCCCAGGCAGAGGGCGACTGAGCCCAGGCCCCACTAAAAACCCCGATGCTAAAAACGCCTGGGTTCCCACGAGCTTCCGGGGTCAACCACACTGCACACGCAAGTAAGTCACTGTCGGAGGAATTCAGTCGTGTGTTTCCCGGGAGAAGACCCCAGGGAGCCCCACCCTGGGCCCATGAGCACCGCTGTGTGCCTCTTCCCCTTGCTGTCCGCCTTCCCTCCTGTGTAACATGTCAGAGCTGTGACACTGACACCCCAGTCCTGCGTGTCCCTGTAAATCATTGAGCTGGAGTGTGCTGGGGATCCCAACACTTCCAGGGTGAGGTTAAGAAAAAACTACTATTTCAAGAGACTAAGCCTAAATTGTAGCCTAAATTGCAGCCTAAATTGTAGCCTAAATCGTAGCCTAAATTGTAGCCTAAATTGCTCCCGAGTCACAAGCAAAAAAGTTGAATCATGTTCAATAAAAGTGCCTGATACAGAACCGGAATGTATGAAAGTGCACCCTGGGGCCACGGAGACTGCGCAGTGGTTCTCCAGAACCCGTGTAAAGAGCCAGATGTGGGGGCACACATCTGTAATCCCGGCATCCCTGCCGTGAGATGGGAGGCAGAGACAGAACCAGCTGGAAGCTCACAGGCCAGCACACAGCCTGGCAGCAGGCGCAGGAGAGACCCTGCCTCGAAACACAAGGTGGGAAGGAGAACCACTGAACAGGTGACCTTTAACCTCCACATGTGTCCCGTGGATGTGCGCACTCTGGAACTCTTTCTCTCCTCACACGGAAGTGAATTTATTAACTAATTTTTTTTTTTAAAGGTATTCCTTAAGGCTGGAGAGATGGCTAAGAGTGGTTAAGAGGTTCCAGCTCTTCCTCTTCAGAGGTTAAGCTCTCCCAGAGGTCCTGAGTTCAATTCCCAGCAACCACGTGGTGGCTCACAACCATCTGTAATGGGGTCGGGTGCCCTCTTCTGGCATGCAGGTGTACGTGCAGATAGTGTATGTGTGTGTGTGGGGGGGGTATATCCTAGAAAAATCCCTTACAGATACAACTAGGAATTAACACTTGTCAAAATAACATCTGGGGTGCACTGGGTCTCGAGGATGAAGCATCAGAAGGATTCCTTAAAAAGCACCTGCAGGCCCAGGGCCCCCTGCCGCTGTCACATGCTCAAAGGCCCAAGCCAGTCTCCATGAAGACATACCAAACCTGGCATGGGGTGGGTGGAGACATTGAGAGGGAGCGATGAGCCACTCGGTTCAGTCCAGGGTAAGGACTGGGAACAGGAACGCCACCTCCTGACACAGGAGCAGGAGCGAACCGCGTTCCGTAGGCCCGAGGTCCTCAACCTTCCCGACGCTGCGACCCTTCAACACAGTCCCTCACGGACCCCCAACCACGAATTATTTCTGTTGCTACCTCATAACTGTAATCTTGCTACTGTTCTGAGTGCTAACGTGAACATCTGACTGCGGTTTATTTCCCTAACCCCCTCCTGGGAGAGCAAAGGTCACGTCTGTAGGGCGCGCAGCTCAGGGTCGGCCGCGGGGGACGGGCAGAGTTGCTCCAGACGGCTTGCTCGCGCTTCTGCTATCCCGGGGCCTTTCTGCTTACCTCCAGCGACGCCATGCATACGACTTTGTTGGCATGGTAGAAGAAGGCAGGCAGGACGTCAAATATAGTTGTTTCCGAAAGTATTAATTTCTACGGGAAACAGAAGGGGCCAAAAAGCAAAAGGAGCATGAGCAGCTCGGGCCCGGCAGCCGGGCGGGGGGGCTCGAGTAGCCTGTGTCACAATCACTGTCTCGGAGTCCTCCAAGCAGGGGACTCCTGCGCGCAGAGCCTTGGGGGTCCGACGGTGATGGACTGTGGGATACGCCCAGGGCAGTGTCCCAGCCTCAAATGTGATGGACACCCAGAAGTTTATGATAAGGCAGAGCCTCAGCAAGAACCCGGAGAGAGGAAGCCAGGTGCCCACCCCCTCACCCCTCTACCCCCTCACTCCCACCTCCCCACCTCTACCCCCCCTACTCCCACCCCTACCCACTTCTCAAGTGTGAGGCAGATGGCTCACACTTCCTGCAATGTTCCAGAACACCTTAATTTTAACCCTGTACTGGCCAGGAGCCTCGAGCCTGCTGCCCTGTGCATCCTGCGAACAGGCTCCCACACCTACCGCTCCCAGAGCCTGCCCATGTCCCCCGGGACCGTCCTGGCCACTCTAAACTGGGGGCTCCCTGAGGGTAAGGAAAACCCATGGTTCCAAAGACTCACCTTGAGGTTTTCTGGGCAGAACTGGTGGCCATACATGTCGATGGCAGACAAGAAAATGGATTCCACCTGGTTGTGCCGCAGCTCGTAGGAGGGGAGGTGGGAGGCGATCAGGACCTGCAGGGAAGAGGAGGGATGGAAGACGCTGGGCTGAGCGGTGAGAGGCCGCACACTCAGGGTGGGGTGAGAGGCCGCACGCAGGGCGCCACCTCGAAGACCGACCTGTCTGGCTCTGAGGGCCACCTTGCAGTGCTCGCTCCTGCTCAGCTGTGTGAGCTCGTTGAGAATGGAGGTCAGCTCGTCTGACAAGGCAGGGTCCGGGCCACAGAGCTCATCCTTCAGGGGCAAGAGCAGAACACAAGCTGGCTTTGCTCTGTATGAGGAGCGCCGCTGTATTCTCCTTCCCATGGGATGTGAGGGCACGTTTCGGGGTGCGTGAGTCGGGGGACGAATGTGTGAGGGAACGGATAAGACGCTCCCACGGTAAAAAAAGAGGCGAGGGCTTGTTTTTAAGTCTAGTTTTGTTGTTGTTTCTCGAGACAGGGTTTCCCTGTTGTAACTCTGGCTGTCCTGGAACTCACTCTGTAGACCAGGCTGGCCTTGAACTCACAGAGATGCTCCTGCCTCTGCCTCCCGAGTGCTAGGCTTGTTTTTAAAGCCGTGCCCAGAGATTTGAGACTAGGCACACACGCCCCAACCATCCAAGTGCTGTGTTCTGTTTTCACTGTTACTAATGTCCTAGCTCCATAGGAAACTCCCCAATTCGAGCGTCTGTGATGCTGCCCTCTGATGGGATCTAGGATCAACTAGACCCAGACAAAGCTCTGTCTGCGAGGAAGGTCCTAGATTAGGTGAACTGAGGTGGGAAGACTCACCCTGAATGTGGGCGGCACCATTCCCTACGCTGGGGCCTTGGACTGAATACAAAGGAGAAAGCTAGCATTCATTTGCATTTGCTCCCTGACTGCGGATGAAAGGTGACCAGCGCCTCACACTCCTGCCACCATGACTTCTCACCACGATGGACTGTGCCCTCCAACCACGAGCCAAAGTAAAACCTTTCTCTCTTAAGTGGACTTTGTCAGGTAAATCAGTAACCCAGCTTCCTAGGTACCAAACTGCATTGGTATGAAAAAGTCTCTCTTCTCATTTCTTTTCCTCCCTCCTTTCCTCTCTCTTTCCCTCCCTCCCTCCTTTCCTTCCTTCCTTTTTGTTTTTTCAAGACAGGGTTTTCCTGTGTAATTCTGGCTGTCCTGGAACTTGCTCTGTAGACCAGGCTGGCCTTAAACTCCCAGAGATCCACCTGCCTCTGCCTCCCAAGTGCTGGGATTAAAGGCCTGTGCCACCACTATCCAGCAAAGTCTCTATTTTCTAACAAATGAAATCAAAAGCTGGAAGAAACCATGAATCTCATCTGTACCACCCCCAAGACTATGGCTGGGGCAACATGCTCAGCCTTATAAGTTCCAGTTCCCTGGGCTGGGTTATGTGGCACATAGGAAATCCACCAGCAGAGTCTGCGTGTTGTTTTGGTGCTCTCTGCTCCTGTGTGCCTGGTGACTGTGCCTGCGTACCCGGCATGAATTTATTTAGAGACAGGGTCTCACCATTAGCCCTGGCTGATCTAAGAAGTTTCTCTGTAGACCAGGCTAGCCTCAGACTCACAGAGACCTGCCTGTCTCTGCCTCCTGATGCTGAGATTAAAGGTGTGCCACCACACCCAGCTCTGGCGTGGTCCTGAGCCCACGGCTTAACTGAAATGGCATTTTGCTTTCCAAATCTCTATCCTTGGGTGGATTTCCTCGGCAATGGGATCCCCCAGCGTGGAATCTCACTGGGCATAAGTTTCTAGTCCTGGCTACACACTACCCTTCCCCCAAAATGAATTTTGTAAAACTTCAGAACTACATGAGGAATGAGATCCCGACGCCAACCACCATTCCCGTGCCGCCCGCCTTGACTCGCTGACTGATGAACTTTACCGTTTATCATTTATCGTTTATCGATAATCATTTATCAGTACGTTTGCACAGTCCTCGACTGTGGAAGACCGTCTATTACTACTCAAGGAAGAGACAAGGAAGAAACCCCACACTTTTCTAGAACGGCAAAATGAAAGGCCTGCCTTGAGACCCAGGACCCAGCTCACCCTGACTAGCTTCTCAGCTCCGGAAGGATGCTGTGGCTTCAAGTTCTGACTCTGCACTAGCAAGCTGAGTGTCCCGAGGGAGAAAGGGTGGGGAGGGGCGGGAAGGAGGGGGGAGACAGAGAAAGGGGGAAGGGGAAGGGGGAGAGGAGGGGGGAGAGGAGGAGGGAGAGGAGAAGAAGAAAAGGGGGAGGGGAGAGGGGCGGGAGAGGAGGGGGGAGAAGAGGAGGGAGAGGAAGAAAAGGGGGAGGGGAGAGGGGCGGGGAGAGGAGGAGGGAGGAAAGGGGGAGGGGGAGAGGGGCAGGAAGGAGGGGGGGGGGGGAGGGACAGAGAAAGGGGGGAGGGGAGGGGGGGGGAGAGGAGGGGGGAGAGGAGGGGGAGAGGAAGAAAAGGGGGAGAGGGGAGGGGGAGGGGGGGAGAGAGAGGGGGGAGAGGAAAGAGAGAGGAGGAGGGAGAGGAAGAAAAGGGGGAGGGGAGAGAGAGGGGGGAGAGGAGGAGGAGGAGAAGGAGAGGAAGAAAAGGGGGAGGGGGAGAGGGGCGGGAGAGGAGGGGGGAGAGGAAGAAAAGGGGGGGAGGGGGAGAGGGGTGGGAGAGGAGGGGGGAGAAGAGAGGGAGAGGAAGAAAAGGGGGAGGGAAGAGGGGCGGGAGAGGAGGGGGGAGAGGAGGGGTTTGTTGTGCTGTCCGGTTTGAGGGTGGCTCGGGGTTCTTCCGTGGCCTTGTGTTCTGCCCGTGCCTGTTTTGTGGCCCGAGGTTTCTCTGCTTGTGGTTCCTTGCTTTGGTTCTCTGCCTCCCCCTTTGAGTTTGCTCGTGTTCCGTTCCTCTGCTGTCTGCCTTCTGTCTCTTCCCGCCCAGTTTTTCTTTTTCCCCTCTTCTTTTTCTCGCCGCGGCCTTCCGAGGCTCTGCCCGGCCCCCGTTGTCGGTGTTTGTTATTTTGTCGTTGTTCCCGTCCTGGTGCTGCCTTTGTGCTCCCCCCTTGCTTTTCGCTTCCTGCCCCCTGTCATTGTTATTCCTTTTTACTCTTCCTGGGGGAAAGCCCTGGCCCGCCACTTGGAGGCCCCATCTTACTATCAGCATGATCACCAGCTGGTTCTTCTTGGCCACCTGCGCGTGTGAGAAGATGCAATCCAGCACCTGCGTCATGTCCGGCTTGAACTGCTCCCTCAAGTTGATCACACACTTGTCGTAGTGGGCTGCGGAGGAGACGGGAGGTGAAGCCGAGGACCTCCCCCCACCCTCCCCAGAGCCCGCGGCCGACACCGTGGTGGGCGGCATCTCTTGCCTTGCTGGAAGTGATGCTCCACATTCAGGTATCTCCGCAGGAGGTCCAGCACCACAGCCTTCATGTAGCCGCGGGTCCCGCTGCGGTACCTGGGGACCCAAACCGGCCCTGTCACCCTGCAGGCCACCTCCTGGACACCTTGATTCTCAGCTAGGGCTGCTGGAGCTTTAAGAAGGGAAGGGAGCACGGGGATGATGGGCTGCAGGTGGAGGGTGGTCTGCGCTGTACGGTTCTTCACGCTGTGGTGACCCCCAGCCACGAAATTATTTGTTGTTACTTTATAACCATAATTTTGCTGCTGTTATAAATCGTATCGTAAGTGTGTGTGTGTGTGCGTGTGTGTGTGTGTGTGTGTGTGTGTGTGTGTAGATATCTGACATGCAGATGATCTTAGGTGACCCCTGTGAAAGGGTTGTTTGGCCCCCACAGCACCTGCTCAGGCCCAGAGAGGCGAGCTACTAAAAGAGAAAAGTTGATTTTAGCGGATTTTAACCACAGAATAAAAATATCCAGTTACCTATGCGACATGTAAAGATGTTTCCAGAAGTGAAACTTGGAAACGTTTGCCATAACACTTTGTGTAAATTCCCCTTCCTTTTGGAAACAGAAGCGCATTGCGGTATGCCTCCGGACACTTTCTCTTCTATAATATTTCTAAACACAGGGATGGGTTCCCACTCTGTCTCTCCTCTCCTGGGCTGGGCTGGGGGTTGAAGCCAGGCTTCACACGAAGGCCGCTGCAGGGGCCGGGATGTACTCGCCTCTGGACCAGCTGCACGATGCTTTGGGTGTTCATGAAGAAGACCTCGCGGTCCGCCTTCCGCTGCAGGGTGGCAGCATGGCAGTCCAGGATGGTGGCTATCTGCATGAGAACACAAGACAGGTCTGGCCACTGCCAGCCACACGACCCAGCTGCCACGGGGTAACATGGCAGAGGGACCCACCCACCACAGGCTCCCAGGGAGGTCCCAGCCTGGTTGTGCTCAAAGACCCGAGCCGCCTGGCCTCTCTGTAATGGCCCTGTTCTCCACCTCAGTGTCTCTCTGGGGACCCAGGAGCTCAGAATGACAACAGTCACACAAAGATACGAGTGAACCAATTAATGCCTCCCCACCACCCCCAGCAGGACCCAGAGGACGGAGGACTGTCCTGCAAAAGTGTGGGTGCAGGGGGAGGGGCCCTGTCTTTAAAGTTTATGCAATTGGTATGTTTGCTTTTTAAAGCTACTGTGAGTCTGATGTGTATGGGGATATATGCTCATGGTGCACGCTGGGGGCGGGGGGGCAGAGGGTGACTTCGTGGAACCGGTCTCTCCTACCCTTACGTGGGATCTGAGGGTCTAGCTCAGGTTGTCAGGCTTGGCAAGCGTCTCTACCTGCTGAGCCATCTCACAGGCCCCCAAAAAGGCATTTATAAAGAAAACTAAGACTAACACTTGCATTAATGAGGAATTCTAGAAAGGTCCAAATGCATCCTTCTCTCAATGGGCCTCATTAGTTCTGGATGGGCTGCACCTGCCTTCCAACTCCAGCAATGTATACGCTCAGAGCGGAGACAGTCACTGGGCTGTGCCCTGTCCTGTCCGAGAGCAGTCGGTCCTCGCCTCCCCACCCCCCACCTCCCGGGCAGCCATGACTTCCTTTCTACACTGACGGCCCGTTCCGGACAGCTCCAGCACCATGTGGTCTTTCGACCGGCTCCTTTCCCTTAGCATAAGGCTCATCCATGTGGAGCATGAACCAGAACGTCATTTCTTTATATGGCTGAACAATGTTCCAACCTCCAGGAGCTCGGGGTGCGGCTCAGTGGTACAGTGCTTGCCTAGCTTGCCTGAGGCCCAGCACTGCAAAAAACAAACAAACATGTCCAACCTTTAGAGTCCTGGCCTCTGGGAATGGCCTGACTTAGCTTCTCAGGTGGCTAAGGTGTGTAGGGGACATGGGTGAGGCCAGCAGGAGGGAGAGGGGGAGGCGGAAGGAAAAATGACCTTCGTATGCTCAAGAGCAACTACACAGGCCAGAGGGGATGAGCAATTTCCACACTAGTAGGATATGTATAGTATATGCATACATATACATATCTATATACATATATACATACATATACATACGCACATATACAAATACACATACACATATACGTATATACAGATACATATCTATATATGTAATACATATACATATACATATAATTGATTGATTTCCATTCCCAAGACACATGAGGCCCCAATGGAGCCCACAGCTATGGCCTTCCAAATTCTGTGACCCTGGAGCAAGATTCCATGGCTAATGATTTGAGGCAGCCTGGGCTGGGGCAGAGTTAGTTCTGTTTGCACCCTTGACTTCCCATGAACCCGAGCTGTTGGGGTGAGGCCTGCGGACTGGGGTGCACATCAAACACCTGACCGCTGGGAGGAAATGCCGGAGTTCTACAGAGAAGGTTAGGGAGAAACCACGGGTAGCAGTGGGCGTAGGTGAGTGGGCGTAGGCGTGGCCGGCCTGAACCGGCCGGGCCTCCCACCTGCTGGCTGGGGAACTGGCACAGCACCGAGGTGATGTTGCTGGCGTACTGCGCCATCACCCTGCGGACCGCCTTCTCCACGGGGGCCGGGATGCGGCCAGCCACGCTGGTCATGATCTCCTGCAGCTCCAGCAGAGGCAGGGTCGGGTGGCGCAGCGTCGTCATGAGCTTCTGAACCCATTCCTTCAGCTGCAGAGGGACCGTGACATCAGCCACCACCCTCCATCCGCCATGGGCGCCAACCCACTCAACCCCCCACCCTCAAATGCCGGAGATCTAGACCCAGAGGCTCTGGAGCACCAGAGTGGAATTGCTCTGGTCTCCCCACACGGGAGGTCCCTGTGCCCCTCTCCGGGTAACTAGGAAGCCAGCACGGTGTGGGAGAACAAATAAGATCACATGACAAGCTAGTGCTTCTGGGCACTTGCTTAGCTCCAGGTAGATCCCAAATATCTTTCTTTACCCATTTTTTTAGTTTATTTTTATTATTTTAAAATTATGTGTGTGTGTTTGTGTTTCATGTGGGACGTGCACATGAATGCTGGTGCCCTCAGAGGCCAGAAGAGGGCACTGGATCCCCTGGAGCTGAAGTTATAGACACTTGGGAGCGCCCACATGGGTGCTGGGAACCCACCAAACTTGGGTCCTCTAGAAGAGCAGCCCATGCTCTCTCAGTCACTGGACCACCAAGCCACGGGGCCACTGAGCCACGGGGCCACCAAGCCACTGGGCCACTGAACAACTGGGCCGCCGAGCCATGGGGCCACCAAGCCATGGGGCCACCGAGCCACTAGGCCACTGAACAACTGGGCCACCGAACTACTGGGTCACTGAGCCACTGGGCCACCATGCCACTGGGCCACTGGGCCACTGAGCCATGAAGCTATCTCTCCACCCTCTTTACCTATTTTCCATTTGTTTTCTTCAGAGACAGCCCTAGCAAGTAGGTAGAATGATTATCCTCCCCATTTGCAATTGAAATGAAAACAGAGAGGTCATTTAAGTCACCCAGAGCTATGCACTGATACAAAGCCCTCCAGTGACGTCATGTGTAAACCCTCCTGGCTCTGCACAGGGCCCTCACCTTTATGCTGAAGAAAGGCTCAGGCAGGCAGTAGCCACTCATGACATTGGTCAGATTCTCCAAGACGCTGTGGAACACCTGATGCAGCTTCTCTCCAAGGATGGGCAGAGTCTGCTGGGCAGGGAGCTCCCCTGTGAATGGCTGTGCCTGGTGAGACACGAGGGCGGGTCACAGATGGACCAGGGCAGAAGACTGACCCCAAGACCCACCAGCCTACTCGCTCAGAGCCTGAGAAAGAGAGAGAATCCTGTCCTGGGAACCCAACGTTTCAAAGCTCACATCTGGACCCAAGTTTTTCAAGTTATGTTCTTTGGAAATGCCACAAATTTGGCAACTTACACTCTGAGCCATTTCAGAGGGAGTTCTGTTTTTATTCTGATTGTCTTTGTGGTAAAGATCATCTCCCTGCTCTCTCTGGTTTCTTTGTAGGCTCCCGTCCTGTCTTGTTCTGAGACAGAGTCTCACCAGCACAGGCCAGCCTTGAACTCATGCTTCTCACACTTCAGTCACCCCAGCGCTGGGACTGCACCACCATGCCTGGCTTAATTAATGTGTTCATTCTAAAATTTATTTTGAATTTAAGGTTTATTTTAGTTGTATTATATTGAGGGGGGTGTGCATATGCGTGGGGGAGGCCACGGGCGCTGGTTGGGAGCTGCCTGGCATGGCCTGCTCTCTCTGAACAGGGTGACACACTGGGAGGGATTGTGGGCAGCTGGGACCGCTGCTGTGTACCGCATGCACTTTCGAAGGGTCGTCCAGCTCCAGCCTGGCCACCACACAGCCCGCCTCCAGCACGACCCCTGGCCGCTTGACGTACTTGACCCGGCCGCTCTCCTGCACGCTGAGGGTCATGATCATCTTCATCACCTGTTTTGCAGAAAGGATAGGGCAGAGTTCCCCGGGGCCGGCACCCAGAGCCGCCCCAAACCGGTGACCACGGAGCCAGGGACGGTCTCCCTCCGCAAGGGCAGCCAGGGAGGCGGCTGCGTGCGCCGCCCGCCCGCTCCGCAGACGGGAGCTGCTTCCTCCCTCGGGGTTGCGGTGCTGGGGCGGAACCCAGGCCTGCACATGCCGGACGAACGCGACTGCTGAGCTGCGGCTCCAGGCTCTCCATTCAAAGGACGCCCTCTCCTGAGAAATACAGCTAAATCCTACTGCCACAGCGGTCAGTACACAGTCAAGAGCAGCTTAACGGTGTTGCTGGCCAACTCGGTTGCCCAGACGACGGCTGTGCCGCAAGACCGTAAGATGCCGACCCAGCGACACCGATGACCTAAGGATGCCACACCACGCCCAAACTGCCGTGCGCGTCTGTGGTGACGCTGGTGTGACTGAGCTGCTGCACCGTAAAGTGCAGCGCGCGCACTTAGCCTGAGGCGGTCTGCAGCAGCAGCCTCTCGCGCCTCGCGCTCAGAGGCCGCGTCGACGCCTTGATGACTGACACCTTCCAGGTTTGTGCTTAGACACTCGACAATGTTCACTTCACAAAGAAGTTGTCCGGGGACACATTTCTCAGAACACATCCCATTGCCGAACAACGCACGGCTCTCACCCGCTACGCGCACACGTGTGTGTGCGCACACACACACAAGCACGCACACACACGCTCACACTCACACACACGCATGCTCTCACACGGCTCTCACCCCCTACACACACGCGCTCACACTCACACACACGCACACACATGCACACACACACATGGCTCTCACCCCCTACACACACGCGAGAGCACGTGCACACACACACACACACAAGCACGCACACACACGCACACACACACGGCTCTCAACCCCTACACACACGCGCTCACACTCACACACACACGCTCACACTCACACACGCACACACGCCCAGCTGTATGAAGCAAACATTTAACATCATGCCCCGGGCTGAGGGCGCCCTCTAGAGAGTGCTTTGCAAACTGAAGCACCTGCTCGAAGTCCACCCTGCAGCCTGCCTCACTCAGTGCCTGAAGATGCCTGAGACGTTTCCATGTGGTGCCGACTGCGGAGTCTCGGTACCACGCAGCCCCTTGGCGGCTGTCCCCACGCCCAAGACCCCTTGTACATCACCTCTGTGAATTCCAAAAACTGCCTTCCTGTCGCCGAGCCTTGGGGTCCCCATCTGTAAATTGGGGGCTAGTCCGCTCCCCTAGAGAGCCCGGCCTACAGCAGGGGAGGGCAGTTCTCCTTAACAGCTACCCGCTTTCCCCACAGAGAGAGCGAAGCCAGGCTTGAAGCTTGGCTGAGTGCTCTCAGGCGACATCCTTGCTGGGTGCTCGCTCACCTTCCTGGGTCTGATTTCTTCCCGTATACGACAGGAACCGTTTATGTGCCCACCTCGTGAACTTGCTGAGAGGTTATAAAGGTAAAGGCAGGGTTGGGGTGTAGCCTAGCGGGAGAACACTTGCCTAGCACGCTTTAGGCTTTAGGGTCCGTCCTCAGCACCATCAAAAAAGTGTAAAAAGCGAAGGCACTCAGATGAGCACCTGCCAGACGGTCAGCTCAGTCAGTAGTGCCGCCTGGCACCATCACTGCACCCCATCTTAAGCTGTTCTTACCACTTCCCAAGAGACGCGCACGACCTGAACTCCTCTTTGAGGTAGCCTTTGAATGCCACGAGGATTTAGGCTGAACCTCGCAGGCCAAGGAGAGAGGCGAGGCCTGCTGACTGGGGGAACGGGGTTTCAGGGATAAGGACCCGCGGCCCCAGGGCCGGCTCTGCGGTCACCTCCATCTCGGCGTAGCTGCTCCCAGCTTCCACGTGGTCTCCGTCCTCCACCGTGTACTGGGTCAGCTTCCCAGCCGACGGCGACCTCAGGACCGTGGGGTCATTCTCCTTCTCAAACACGCACGTCTTGTTGCCGATGGTGATCCGGTAACTGGGGGGAAGGGGGGGATGTGCGAGGCCGATGAGACCCAGCGAGGGAGGCTTTAGGGATTTCCCCTTTCCTAGGGCGGGCATCTCGTGACCCTCTGTGAGGCATTAGGGCCTTCATTTCTTCTGGCTGAAAGTAGTTTCTACTACTGACGTGATTCCCCCAGGGCCTGGCACAGGGACATCGATCAATCGATACTCTTCAGTAACTCTTAACTGATCCTAAATCCCTCCTTCAACTGAACTGGGGAAGGTGGGCTTCTGGGTAGCGCCTGCAAGAATCTTGAATATTCTCAGCAGACAGAACATGGTTAGAGGACAGAGTGAGTGTGGCTTCTAACCTGCCTTCTAAGATATTGGGGACTGAGAAAGGAGTGCCCCTCACCAACAGACTTCCAGGGGTGGGCTCTAACGCATGCACACTTCCTTCTCCTTGGCCAGGGTCTGAGGTGCCTCCTCGGCCTGAGTCACCCACACACAGTGACCTAGCACGGTCAGGCAAATGGGAACTGGAGGTATCGGGACCATCATGCAACGCCCCGTGCCTAGAGCTTCTAGCCTCCTCGCACCCACCGGGACACACTCCCTGCCCTCTGCCGCAGGCTGGAAGCCCAGGGGTGGCGACATCAGCGATACCATCCTCATCCCAGGCGAAGCACACCGCCCGCGGTAGCCGGACGGATGCTGTATCTGCTCCCTGCCCAGCCTCCACGGCTGTGGGCCCTGCGGCTCAGACCCAGGGCGGCAGACACCTCCTCACTCACCCCGTGGACTATGGAATTGGTGTCATGTCCTGTTTGACTCAAAATCCGCTGGTAACCAGAAAGGAGCCGCCCGGGCCCCCACCCCCAACCCCGGCCAGGTGTGTGGAGTTCCAGCCAGGAGGGACCCTCTCTGGATGCCCCAGAACGAACTAGAGGTGGCGTTGTCTAGCACCGCGGTCCCGCGCGGAGGCCGGCTCTGCGCTCCGACTCCTCCAGAGGGCTGCGCGGCCCCATGCTGCCTGGCCCCGGTCCTCGCTCACCTGTCCACCTCCTCCTTCATGTACGTGGTGTAGCTGCTGCCGTTGTAGGACAGCAGCAGCCCGCCATCGTTCAGCCGGTGGGCGTCGATCTCGATGTGGCAGCCATTCATGATGAGCACGAACGTCGTCAGGGACTGCCGGGCCACCTGCGGGGACAGGTCCACGTCAGCGCCCGTGGGTGGGGAGTATGAGCTAGCGGTCCTGTTGTGGAAGTCCGTTTTAGCTGTGTTTAAAACATTGTTTGTGCACTGTCGGGTGAGGGGCTGCCTCGGTCTTGGGGTTCTGTGTCCTCTGCAGCTGTTGGGTTTCTGTGGGGGATGTGTGATTGCTCATGATCTGCACGTGCCATCAGTAGAACACCTGAGCTCAGAGGCTCGGGGTTCCACTGTCCAGAATGGCGTTGGCCGGGATGTGGTTCCTTCTGCTGAGGTCTGGCAGGGATTCCACCTATGAGGGCCCCTCCCTGTCTTCCTTGCTGGGCCGTCACAGTGGTAACAACTACGCAGTCTACTGGGGGATTGTGGGTAAGGCCACTCCCGTCCTGAGTATGGACAAATGGCTTCCTGCGGCAGACACAGGCCCTGTGTAGCCATCCCTGGCTGAGCTGGACTCTAAGAATTCTGTCTCTGAGTGTCACTGTGGCTGGGGGGGGCTTGGGCTTGCGCTCCAGGTGAGGCAGCTGTGGAGGCTTCATCAGGGACCTAGTCCACTAAACCGCTTATGCGTCTCCCAAATCCCATGGGAACGTCTAAGCCACACAGCCTTTACCTTGAGAATGTACTTGACGCCTCCGTAAATCAACTCAACGTCTACGATGTTCAGCAGAGAATCAGCCGGGAGGACCTGACCCCTGAAGGGAAAGACGGACCTGCCGTCGGTCTAGGAAGGAGAGGAGACCTCTCTAATACCCCTTGGCCTCAGAGGGCCGGGGTGTGGCAGAACGGGCGCTCCTCTGTGCGAAGCCCTGGGCTCCATCCCCAGCATCTACCAAGTGGTCAGTCATGTGACCCTCTGCCCTTCCTGGGCATCAGCGAAGGGACAGAGCTGCATCTGACGAAAGGGGAGGGGCACGGATCCCCGAGAGGAACCGGAGCCTACTGAAGACATTTTAAAACGGCTTCAAAACCTTAATGATGGCTTCTTCTGGGAGAAAGTCCCACACGGAAGTCAGGGGTGGTGGCACTGGGGAGGGCGAGGCAGGAGGATTAGTCAGCCTGGGACGGATACGCAAACTGTCTCACAGAAACATAAATGGGGGGAAAACGTCCAATCTAGGGTCTGCCACCCTCTAGCACACGGCTGTGAATTACTGTCACTCAAAAGTGGTAAGCAAGCACGTCTGTGCGTTCTTCATGCTTTTTGTGGGAGGGTTACCAGTTTGTCATGGTGCTTGCTTCTCAAGAGGGGGCAATTTGTTCCTATTGCTGGGACACTCAGGGCGTGGGCCCCCCTTGGCCGCTTGTAGTCAGGAGTCACGGATTCTGCAGTCACCCCACAGAGGACAGGGCAGTCCTCCCAAAGGATGATCCAGGCAGAAGTTGCCTTGCAGCCCCCAACTCACACTATGGACCCTCCATACCCACAAGCCCCACCACCACCACCCCAGTCTCTTCCAGGAAGTACAGGTTTATCCAGGGAAGGCAAGCCCAAAGCAGAGGCATCCCAGCTCCCTGGTGACTGATCACCTTCAAAGCACGCCCCACCCGGCGTGGTGGTATCAGCATGATCCCAGTGTGCAGGAGGCTGAGGCAGGGGGATCCAATTTTGATGCCAGCATGGGCTCCATAATGAGAGTCTATCTCCACACATCAAGAGCAGCTATGAAACCCTGCACGCCCGCACACCATGGGAGGGAACGAGAGAACTGTACGCCCTACCTTTCCAGGGAGTGCAAGAAATCCGTCATGCAGGTTCGGAACATCGCATCTGCCACGTTCAAGGCCCCGCACACCACCCCGAGCATGACGTCCGGCTTCTCTGCCTAGGAAACACTCCAGGTTCCGGTGCCTGTGGGGCACACGGATCTCAGCCACGCCCCCCGGGGAGGCAAAGCAGCTTCTTACCTGCACCCGCTCAGCAATGAGGTGGTCCAGCCAGCCCGTGTCGATGTCATTGTTCTGGAAGCTCTCGGTCTCCAGGAGGTTAACGAGATATTCCACAGTGGTCCGGAAGTCACCCCGGATGGACAGCTCCTTCAGAGCCACCACCATGTTCCTGAAGAGGAAAGATACACGCCTGGTTCCACACTTACCCACGGCGCCTGCCGACGCCTGTCATGTGTCTCTCGGAGCACCTGAGAGCACGGGAGGCAACAGTGGGTTCTGGGTGAGATGACCAAGCTCTCGGCCTCAGCTCCACATGGACCGGCTGGGGTGAAGACCAGGGAGCAGCAGGACACCCCCAGAGGGAACCAAGTCTCAGAGGGAAGACAGTGCAGAAACTATTTTTGAGGTTGATATTTTAAGGCACCTCCACCTTCTTCTGAAACTAGTACACCCTGCTAGAGCAGCGGTTCTCAACCTGTGGGTCAGGATGCCCTTTGGAGGCTGAGTGACCTCTTCACGGGGGTCACCAAAGACCATCTGCGCATCAGACGTGTACATTATGATTCATAGCAATAGCAAAATGACAGCTGTATGGTAGCAGTGAAAATAACTGTACAGTCGGGGGTCACCACAGCACAAGGAACTGTGTTAAAGGGTCTCAGCGTCAGGAAGGTTCAGAACTGCTGCTTTAGACTCCTTTGAACAGTTCTGGCTCTCCTTGAAGTTAGACCTCTTGCATGCTCAAGACTCAGTGGCTTTGGTGAGCTCTCTGCTCTTCACTGGTCTCCAACAAAGAGACTTGTTCCTGAACTTCAGTATTTAAAACAGCAGGTGATGCCCAGGAGGAGGGTTTGGTTCAGGTGCGTGTGTGTGTGTGTGTGTGTGTGTGTGTGTGTGTGCACAAATGCATCTCCAGCTGCCTTGTGGGTTCTGGGAGGGAGAGAAAGGGAAGGGAGGGAGAGACAGAGGTAGAGGGAAGAGAAACAGACAGGAAATACTGACGAAATGGCTTCTTCGCGGTTCTCGCCCCAGGAGAAACAGTGCCCAAACTGCGAATCGGCAAACTCATGTAAGCCTCCGGCAGCGGCCACGCTGAAGTAACCCCACACGTTCTTGCTGCTGCGGAAGTTCAGCTCCTGGACCGTCCCCGAGCTTGGCTTAAAGCCCTGGAGCCCAGAGAGAGAAAAATGAGACAGTCGTTACTCCAGATGCAGTATCTTCATGGTGGCTGGATTCCGGGAAAGCCCAGAAGAGCCAGGCGCATCGACAACACAGGTGTGGGCGTGCCTATCTGTGGGTCTGTCCAGCACCTGGTTAGGGAGATAACCCAGTCCGTAAACAACACTGGCTTTGCAAGCAGGAGGGCCTGGGTTCGATCCCCAGAACCCACATGCACAAGACATGATGCACACTATCTCAGCAGGGGAGGGCGGAGGGACTGGCAGATCGCTGGGCCTCACTGGCCAGCTCAGCCTTGTTTTTAAGACAGGGTTTCTCACTGGTGGGTGGCACCTGAGGAATGAGCCAGGTGCTGTCCTCTGACCCCTGCATGCATCTGCACGCACACACGCACACATGACTGCATAAGAGCCAGGCATATGGTACAGGCCTGTATCCCAGCACTCGGGAGGTGGTGTAGGGAGATCAGGAGTTCAGGATCACCTTGGCTACATAGCGAAAAAGCCACCAGCCATGAAACCCTATCTCAAAAAAATCCTTTAACGAATTAAAAGAGCAACGTCAAGGAGGGGGGGGGGTGCGACAGGACACTCAAGTTGTGTGCACTGGACATCTTCAGTGATAAAGATGTAAGTAAGGGGCCAGGCGGTGGTGGCGCACGCCTTTAACCCCAGCACTCGGGAGGCAGAGGCAGGCGGATCTCTGTGAGTTTGAGGCCAGCCTGGTCTAGGGAGTGAGTTCCAGGACGAGCAGTCCGAAGATGTGTGAGCACTAATGCCAGCTGGCCCGAGAACAAGCCAAGGGGCTCCCGCGGCTCCCGCGGCTCCCTGAAAGACTGGACTACAGCAGAAAGCACATAAAGCCCGGGAACCTGGGCTCCAAATCTGGCTGCACATGCCAAAGCCGGGAACCGTGCAGGGTCGAGGTGGCTCAGCTGACCCCAGCAGGCTGTAACATCACCACCAGCACCAGGGAGGTCATGTGAACAATGATCTGGGTGAAGGGCCTCCCTGAAGCCTGGTACATAGCATGCAGCCAGCCAGCCCAGGGCCATGGCACATGGCTTCCACACTCAGATTCTTGTGTATAAGCCAAGAAGCCTGGCGCTGTACCCACTCCAAAGACCAGGGTTACCCTTTGCTGGAGTCTGCAGCTGGTGGAAACACATGGCCAGGGCCACTCTTCACTGGGGTCTTCAGCTAGTGGAAACATAGAGGCCACCCTTCGCTGGAATCTACAGCTGGTAGAGACACAGGGGCCCACACTTGCCTCGTCTGGGTTTTCGCTGGTGATCCTGGCCGCGATGACGTGACCTCGGGCGATGGGAGGGCTCAGAGGGGTCTCAAAAGAAATGGGGGTCACTCCCCAGGGGGACTCTCCGTACAGAAGCCGGATGTCCTTCAGCCGGTGCAGTGGCACACCCATGGCTATCTAAATGGAAAAACCATCTCACAGGTCAGTCCGCTAGGATCCTGGCCCTCAAACACAGAGGGCAACAGCGTGCTGAAGGGAGAGGCTGGGTCAACGACTTCAGATATGCTGAGCCTGTAACATCTAGACAGTGCTGTGTGCGGGAGCAGGCAGTCAACCGGTCCTGGGGCACACACTTGAAATCCGGTACTCAGGAAATACGTTCCGGGCCGCCTAGGGTAGCCGTCTAGAGAAGGGGAGACACAGGGAAGGAGCCACAAGGCACGGCTCAGCTCGTGCAGAGAAACACTGAGGCTGTGTGAAGCATCGTGCCAGGAGGAAATCTGTGCTGAAGTCCGAGGCTAGCCCCTTGGAGCTAGAGAGAGAAGCCACAGCGCTGGCTGGTAGGCTTTGTGAAGGCTACAGTGAAAGTGAGCGGGAGGAAGCAGGGCCCGGCGCGACGGTCCAGGCGTCTGCGTAAGCACATGGTAGAATCCAGCATCTCAAAAGTGTGCTGCAAAGTTCCGAGAAAACAGCGTGAATCGAGCCCTGAAGAAATAATCAGGCAGATCCAAACTGAGGGACATTCAGCTGGAACGCTCAAAAGCACCGATGCCGGGCTGGTGAGAAGACTCAGCACACAAAGGTGACTGGTGCCAAGCCTGACGACCTGAGTTCAATTCCCAGGACCCGTGTGTTGGAAGGAGAGTGCCTACAGAAATCCCGACATGTCCAGATTCACGCACACAAATAAATACATCCATGTCTTAGAACCCCGACAATCACAAGGTCACGTGAGGCCCTGTACCCCCCAAAAAGTCAATGTTAAGAATGAACAGGGGCCGGGCGGTGGCGGCACACGCCTTTAATCCGAGTACGTTTGAACACTTGGTTCCCAGCAGGTGGTGTTGGGGGAAGTTTAGGGAGAACAGCCCTGCTGAGCACATCACTGGGGGTGGGCTTTGAGAGCTTAAAGCTCCACCCTGCTCCAGGCCCACCCTGCGTGTTGTGTGCGGTTGAGGACACGATGACCCTGCTGCCACGCCCCTACGCCCCCACGCCCCCCCCACCCCCCCAGGGATGGACTCTTATCCCTCTGGAGCCGTAAGCCGAAGTAAACTTCATTCCGCAAGTTACTCTGGTCGTGGTATTTTATGACAGCAAGAGGAAAATAACACTCCGGCACCCAGAGGACCCAGGTTCAATGCCCAGCACCCACATCCAGGACTCACAATGCCTGTAACTCCAGCTCCAGGGGATCAGACGGCCCCTGACCTCCCGCACACACGTGGTGCCCATAAACTCATGCAGATACACACAAACAAAAGCAAGTGATGCTTTTAAAAATCTTTTTAAAAACCGTATAAACAGGGAAGGAGGAGAGACTGGAGGGAAGGAGCATTAATCTACAAAGGCGCGAATTCTCGTTAACAAAGAAGTCCTTAGCTGCGGGTCACACGCTCTCGAAGCTTGTGTGACGTGTGTTATAGTAATAAACCGTCACGTGCTGTTTAAGCTAACTGGGAAACCAGCTCCGGAAGCATGGCTGCCATCCCCCTTAGGCCCAGAGAGTCTCCCCAAACCTTTGTCCAGGACAAGCGGGCCCTGTGGAAAGGGAACAGAAAATGGAAACCAGCAAAATAGCCTGAGAGAGAGGTCAGCTGTCCCTGAGAACAGCAGGAGAGTTAACAGTAGGAGCTACACCAGTGCTGGGCACAGCTGGGCATCCCTGGCTCCTTCGCAAAGCAAGGGCCTCTGCTACTGTTCGCCCTGGAACACAAAGACCTCCAGGTGCCGTGCATTCTGGGTTAGCTGCCCTGGATGTTCTGCCCGGGACCCCCTTAGCAGTCAAATGCTCCCACAGACCAGCTGGCTCCCGGGACTTCCCCAGGGGGTCCTGCCTGATGGCCCCTGTGTCTGACCTCATAGTTCCCCATCATTCTGCTGCCCGGGGCTTAATCCTTTGCCCCTGTTTGCTGTATACTTATTGAACTCCTTCAGAGCCCAAAGCGTGGCTTGTGGCTCATTCTCCCTGTGAAACGGCGTGACACGGTCTGTAGGCCGAGTGAAAAAGAAAATCTTCCTCCTTCTATGTAAGAAGCAGAGACGAGGGCTTGGGGCCCGGTTCCCGGGTCCTCACCTGCAACTGCGCAGCGGGCAGGTTGACATCGGCGATCATTTCGGTGCAGGGGTGTTCCACCTGCAAGCGCGGGTTCAGCTCCAGGAAGTGGAAGCTGCCGTCCTGGCTGTACAGGTATTCCACGGTCCCGGCGCTCACGTAGCCTACCGTCTTGGCCAGGAGGACTGCGCACTGCAGAGACGGACAGACGCCCAGGGCTTCCAGCGGCTCTCTCTCGGGTTGTCCTGAGTGGCCCAGTTCCCTCCCTCCACGCACCCCGAGGATCTGCGACCTGGGAGTCCTCAGTGACCAGTGACCAAACGCCACCCCCCCACGGGCTCTCTGTCGCACCCGCCCCGGCCACCGTGACTGTAGCCAGTTTCTGCCGAGCTCCCCTGCCCCAGCTCTGCCAAAGGCACCTGTTCCATGAACTCAAACACAGCCGGGGCGGCGACGGTGGCTGGCGCCTCCTCGATGATCTTCTGGTGCCGCCGCTGGATGGAGCAGTCCCGTCCGAACAGCGACACGGCGTTCCCGTACTGATCGGCCAAGACCTGGACCTCCAGGTGCCGTGCATTCTGGGCCAGCTTCATGAGGAAGATAGGCGAGCCCGGGATCTCGCTCTGCACCTGCGGGGGAAGCGCGGGTGTGGCTGATCCTGGGAGGACCCAGCTCGGAAGCTTCCGGAAGTTCTCAGAAGGGAACTTGAACAGTAGCAATGGCGGGCTGAGGGTCCCCCAGCCTTTACTCATTCCCAACTTTCATTTTTCCTCCAACAGAGACAAAGGCACTCGTTCTCGCTGTTTCTAAGTCAAACACTGTAAAGGGGCAGCATTTCCCCACAACCCTCCTTCCTAAAGACAACACGCTGAGCGGGACACGGTAGTCCCTGCCGGCAATCTCAGCACCGAGAGCAGGAAGATCGTCATAAGTTTAGGGCCAGCCTGGGCTACACGAGGAATTCAAGACCAGCCTCGGCTACAGGAGAGTTCGAGGCCAGGCTGGGCTACGCAGCAAAGCACAAACAAACAAAAGAAAACCAACTCACTGAGTTTGGCTTTCTGGGGATGTAACATACAACGTGGTGAAGACAACGCTGAGGGAAATCTCAAGCGCTCCCCCAAACACACCAGAGTGGCGGGGAAGCGGCGAGTGACGGATCCGGGAGCCGCCTTGACCGTGAGAACCACCCCACTAAATACGAGGACAGAACTTCTCGCTCAGCAGCTGAAGCATAAACAATTTCGTCTGTCGGATACAGATCCATGGGGGAGGGGGTTGCAAGCCCTTCTGCATGCACACTAACACAGAGACTTCCTTAGACAAAATACTCCCAGAAATACCCCCACATCTATGGGGCTGGCCTGGGGCTAAGAGGGGGTTGAAGCGTGCTTTGAACCCTAGATTTCTCACCATGAGGGCAGAAGGCGTTTGGCTGCTCCCCTTTCCTCACTCTGACAGACCCTGGCTAGCACTGACAGCTAGCAAAGCTCCCCGAGTGCTGACATGCCTTGTGTCACGTAGCACCTGAGAAAATCCTGCCTCTCCAAGGCTCGAGGCCTGGTTGCTGTTTGTCTGACCACTGCAGCTGGAGGGCCCCAAATTAGACTTCCTCTCTCCCTCTACGATCTTATAAGGGCTCTCCCCCTGGTCCCTGTAAACCTCTGCTTAATGCAAATAGAGCTTTCTCAGTACCACTGCCCTAGCCAATAACATACCACCACATGAGGTGTTTCCCCTCTCCCTCTACCTGTGTGTGTGTGTGTGTGTGTGTGTGTGTGTGTGTGTGTGATATACACACATATGATTATATACGTATATACACGTGTGCGTGTGTGTGATATACACACATATGATTATATACATATATACATGTGTGCGTGTGCGTGTGTGTGATATACACACATATGATTATATACATATATACACGTGTGCGTGTGTGTGTGTGTATATATATTCCCTTGCTTCAATAAATGAGCTGTTCACTGACACTACCTCCCAAGAAGTCTGTTTCTCATAGCTCTCAAGCTTCTGCCCAAGACCCTCTCATCCCAGAAGGTTCCTGACTGCATCTTCCTCCCTCAGGCTAGGCTGACAGCTTGGCTATCCCAGGAAGGGGGCCAAAAACAGGGACCCGTGCACACATCCACCTCTGGGCTGTGGAAACCTAGGAGAAGAGCAGATGGGAACCATCCCTGCTGCTGTTAAAAGTTTCTAGAAGTTCTTCCCGAGACACCGCCCAGCTCAGCAGACACAGCAGGGCAGTGAAGCCACTATCAGGAGACAGCATCACATGACAGAGACTGGGACCACAGGAAACCCTTTCTAGAAAGTTCTCAGAGTGTAAATGCCCGGGATGCTCAGTGCATGGCCTTAGCTAGGTGCTTATCTCAAAGGCTTTGCTGTTGTTGTAGCTCTCGCTGGCCTTGGACTCCCTATGTAGACCAGGCTAGCCCTGTATTCAGAGATCCACCTGCCTCTGCCTCTAAGCCTGAGTGCACCAGTGTTCTGGCTCCTCAAAGATCTCTATTAGAGAAAACAGTTCCGGAGAAGAAGAAGCAGCAAGGTGCTGTCCACACCGGTGCCATGGTGTGAGTGTGGAGGGGGATGGGTGGGTGACTGGCGTGTGGGCAGTCCTGGATGGAGCCGGCATCTCACGCATGCGTGACACCCTGTGGCGCTTGATATGGTCAG
>JAMJFZ010002594.1:767500-780000 GCA_026225945.1 Cricetomys ansorgei
GGCACTCGGTACACAGGCCGGTGGGGCTGGACCAGGCCCATCCCTGCGGACACGCAGAGAACCTTCAGCTCCTATCACAACGCGGGGCTCCTGAGCGTGGCTTCCTCCCTGTGGGTGCTGGAAGCTCACCCGCCGCCGGTGCATCGCAGCCCCGACAAGCTCTTCTGGCTGGAGCCATGCCTGATTATCTTTTGTTCTGTTTTGTTTGCTTTTGTTTTTGAAACAACAGTTTCGTATTCAGATTAGGCCTGAACGCTTGACTCTCCTGCCTCAGCCTCCCATGGCAGGCGTGAGCAGATTCCTTAAAGATCCACTCCAGGTGAAGAAGGATGAGGGAAGATGGCGGCCAAGCAGGGTTTGGACCACAAATTCAGACCCGATGAGGGTCGTCTCATCAGACTGTGGAATTCCCCCGAGACCTGCAAATGTCTGCCGTGGGTGGAATTCCAAGGCACAGCCAGGAGACCCAACGGGGCTGTTCCCTCCAGCCTGCCGATGAGTGTCGGCCCCGGGGCTTCCTGTGATGCGGGAAACAGTCCGATCTTCTCCGAGTCGGAGAAGCTACACACAGCTACAGACTGGCTCCTGCAGGAAGAAACTAAACTAGGCCCTCCCTGGGGGGAGTGTGGTAATATGCTGAGCAGCAGGGGAGGGGGCACAGGAAGAGCTTTGAGGGGCAGCACCATAACGTAATCCTGCTGAGAGAGCGAAGTACGACAGGGGCCCCACAGGAGAATGCCATGTGCTGGCTATGCAAGTGACGAACTTACATCCCTGTGCCTCTACGGTTGCATCTGTTAAATGGAGCCAAGGAACAAGTCAAGGAACAAGCCAGGCCACGTCTGTGCAAAGGGCCCATATTCCCAAGGGACTGGGGACAATGCTGAGGTTGCTGGCGCCAGGGGGAGCATTGCGGGCTCTGAGGCACTTTAAGCAGGAGGAAAGGCATGACTCCTGCTTTCAAAGGTCACATGGAACGCGAACAGAGAAGTCTATATAAAGGGTTAAAAAGCAAATGGCTGGTGGTGATTTTACAGTACGCTCCATGTCTACAGGGACTGGAATAAATGACAGAAACGGACAAATGGCACCTAGGGCCCACGGCTGCAGGGAAGAACAGCTAGATCAGCCGTTCTCAACCTGTGGGTCGCGCGTGTCCCTTCGAGGGTGGACTGGCCCTTTCACAGGGGCCGCCTAGGACCATCTGCACGTCAGACATTTACACTGCGATTCACGACAGTAGCAACATCACAGTGATGAGGTAGCAACGCAAATCATTTTATGGCTGTGGGGTCGGCACAGCAGGAGGGACCGTGTTAAGGGTCCACAGCGTTAGGAAGGCTGAGAACCGCCGACCTAGAGAAAGGGTTTATCGGGAGGGAAGGGTGGGGCTGAGAGAGAAGGGGGAGAGAATCCGCTTGAAGATGCCGCCAGGAAGCTGATACAATGCATAGCAATTAAAATTTTAAAAGAACCAAGAGGTAGGGCTCCTAAGGAAGAGCCCCCCAAAGGCTGACTCCTGACACATGCACGTCAGCGCACACGCACACACGGGTGCGCACACACAGGAACACATAAACGTGAGCTAGCGGAAGAGACCCTATAGTTCTGGGGCCCAGGATGGACCTTCCTGGGCAGCATGAAGGTGAGGGGCAGAGAAGGGCACAGCATGGGGTTAAAGGTCAAGTTCAGGTACCTGCGTTGGCCTTAAGGTCCTCGGGGGTCACCATGACCACGAACCGGATGGCGCGTTCATTCCGGAACATCTCATAGGCCCAGCGGCGGATGGAGCGCATGCACTTGACCGCGGCGATGCCGTTGTTGGCGATGAGCACCTGATGGAGACCCCGCAAAGGGGAGTCAGGGCGCTCCTTCAGCGCCGCACGGCCAGTGTCCGAGCCGGGGCTCAATCCAGATCTGTCTGAACCCGCACTCCCATGTGCCCCACGCTCCTTCCGTGCTCCTGCATCGTAAAAGGCTCTGATTGGGTTTTTAACATCATCAGTGTGCACTGAGGAAGCAGAAGCAGGAGGATCTCTATGAGTTCAAGGCCAGCCTGGTCAACAGAGTGAGTTCCAGCCCATCAAGGCTACTTAGTGAGAAATCAATTAAAATTACATATAGTATGGAGTCTGCGCTCCAGCCCGGCTCCAGCTCCGTCCGAGCTTTCCTCCCCACGTCAAAGACCATCACAGAGACCCACAAGTCGCCAAAACACAGAGGACAGACGTCTGCGGGGAACCCACCTCCAGTGGATACATCTGCGACCCAACCCTGCATCTAAAGCTCAGGACGCGGCTAGGAAGCGGGGCGGAAAGACTGTAGGAGGCAGGCCAGAACGCCTGCTCTGAGATAGGGATGGGGACTCCCGCAAGGCCCCATCCCCAGACGAGGGGCTACAGGTGGCCAAGGGCTGCTGAGAGGGGGAGAATCGTCTCCTCCAGGGGTGAGCTCCATCCTGCACACGTCCAGTTCCAAGTGGTCGCTCTGGGAATGAATCTGTACATACGAGCAACACTAAATGGACTCAGGTAGGTCGTGTGTGTGTGTGTGCGTGTGTGTGCTGTGTGTGTCTGTGTGTGCACGTGCATGTGTGTGTGTCTGTGTGTGCATGAGCATGTGTGTGTGCACATAGTGCGCGCGCGTGTGCGTGCACATAACAATAACAAAGAAGAGGTCATGGGACACAAGAAGAGTTGGGGAAGGGATGAGGGGAGGGAGGGGTGTGGAAGCTGAGCTGGGAACCATGTCTCAAAAGAACAATAACCACACACATACACACACACACACACACACACATATACACACACACAATGCTCGTGCACACACACACACATACACACACGTGCTCATGCACACACACACATACACAACACACACATGCACACACACATACACACACACATACACACCACACATACACACACACACATATACACACACATGTGCTCGTGCACACACACACACACACATATACACACACACACACATATACACATACACACACACATACACACACACACACACACACGTGTGGACTGAGGATGTAGCTGGTGGTAGGAGCATTTACCTAGCATGAAGCCTGATCCCCCAGCACTAAGGAAAGAAACGTTAATTAATTAGAATTTCTCAAGCCTGGAGAGATGGCCCAGCGACCCTTGGGGTCTGAGGCCAGCCTGGGATCCACGAAACCCTGCCTCTAAAAAAAAAAAAAAATGCAATTTCTAGATCTTTCCCAGAAGACTATAAACCTGAGTGTTTGGAGCAAGATGGAAGAACCCGATGGAGCCGGTTCAAACCCCCACGAGCCACCTCTCCTCTCAGTGCCTCGCTCTCCTCATTTGTAAAGAGACGCCCCTCGGATCCACTAACTAACCTACGACCTCAGACAACCCGAGTCCCATCTCTGGCTCACAGCTTGTCATGGACACAGCAGGAACACCATATGGCAGGGGCCTGCTCCCAGGGGAGGAGTGGGGACCAGGCGAAACCTCACACGCGGCCACACGCGGCTGCCCACCTGATGACATCTGATGCAGCAGGCCCGTGACATCACTGCGCACGCAGCCCCCTCTCCTCTGGGGAGCTAACCTCACGGGAGGGAAAACGTTCCAGCCATCAGCTCAGGAAACAGTCCCACTCCTCAAAGCACCCAGGAGCTGCCTGACCAAGCCCAGGGCCTCAGTTTCCCCTTTCCATGCTGAGGGGGGAAGGTAATTGAAAAGCTCCCAAAGTCAAGCACCCAGCACCCAAGCGAGTGTCCCAAGTGGCCTCCCGTCTCTCTGAAGTGTGAAGAAGGGGCCCACCCCACACCAGCACACAGGACCCATCCGTACCTTCTCGATGACCCTGTTGCCTCCAAAGCGGGTGACGAACTCGGCCGGGGACGCCACAGTGAAATCCCTGTGCAGGTCCAGCTTCTTGTGCTCGCGGCCTCTCCTCACCAGGTGCAGTCCGGACATGCTGGGCCTGCGGCAGGAAGATGAGAGCCATGAGGGAGGGAGCCTGGGACCTCCGGGGCAGTGGAGCCTGGCGCTGTGGATAAAAGCAGTGGCCAGAGACAGGGGGCACACAGCCTTGCACACACACAGCCTCGCACACACACACATACACCTACACCCTAATACATACACTCTGTACCCTACACCCTACACACAGCCTAGTACACACCCTACACATGCATACAGCCTAGTTCACGCCCTACACCCTACACACACACACACACACACACACACAGAAGACTTGAGAGCAGAGGCCCTGTCTCAGGAGGCTTGTGCCCCTGCCTGCCGTAACTCAGCTTGAACTTGATGTGTCCCTGGTTTGGGAACTTACAGCGGGGATGGGTGCTGCTCTACGACCAGGAAGGAGATCCGCACACATTCTGATTCTTCATTCTAGCACCTGTCAAATTTAGTCCTGTAATTTTCAGGAACTTCTCTATATGGGTTACTTTTATTAAAAGCTGAAAACAAGTCGGGCGGTGGTGGCACACGCCTTTAGTCACAGCCTGGTCTACAGAGCGAGTTCCAGGACAGCCGGGGTTACAGCAGAGAACCCTGTCCAAAAACCCGAAGGCTGAAAACGATTTTTAAAAAACAGTTCAGAAGATACATTCTTCAACACTGGCGGCGTGTCCACTCGGGGGGCTCCAGAAAGTGCGCCCCTCAGACCCTCAGAGAAATCAGGGAAACTGACAGGAGGTGGGGGTCTGGATGTGTGCGTTGGTGGCGGGCTCCATGAAGAAGACAGAATCTTCAACAGCAGTTCTGTGCGCCGTACAGGAGAGGCCATGGCGGTGAGAAGTCACCCAAACCTCTGCACCGTGGTGACCAGAGTCCGAAAGTCTCCATTCAGGGGCTGGAGAGGCACAGAGGTTACGGGCACTGGCTGCTCTCGCAGAGGACCAGGGTTCGCTCCCAGCGCCCACATGATGGCTCCCAACTGCCTGTACCCCCAGCTCCAGGGGGTCTGACGCCCTCTCCTGACCTCTGTGGGCACTGCATGCACACCATGCACAGACAGACATGCAGGAAAATGCTCATATGCATAAAATAAAAGCAAATTGAATTTTAGAAGAGAAAAACCTCCACAGAGTCAGTGTGAATAAGAACTCACTGCTGAATGTTCAGAAAACTTAAAAAGTCTGAAAACAAAAGAAAAACGTGTGACAAGGGAGATGAGGTGGCTCGGCGGGTCAAGGGGCTTGCTGCCAAGCCTGGCGACCTGAGTTCAATCCCCAGGGTACACAGAAGGAGAGAACAAACTCCTGAAAATGTCCCCTGAGCTCCACACGGGCACCATGGCGCATGCACACACGTACACACACGCATGGAGCGCAAGCCCCACGTGATAGGAAAGGACCCCATTCTCCGTCCAGAGATTCACGACCCGGGACTCTCGTCAGTTTGCACATTGAAGCTCAGGGATTAAGCCGCTGCATTATGTATTCTTTTGAAGTTCTGAGGCTAGCCCATTGGGTTGTACATTTTGTTCTCTCATCTTTTCTTCCAGCCCCTGTGCGGGCCCCGCGGCTGACTAGCCACCCATACAGGGAAACCCTCTCTTTGGGCCCTGACATTTTCAACGTCGCAGGGCTTGTTTGCAGTATGTGAATGCTTGCTTTCTGTAGAGCATGTGTGTTCATGTGTGTGCGTGTGTCCAGAGGGGTGTGTGCACATGGACACACGCATTGAGACCAGAGACGACCATGGGGGTCGCCGTCCGGAACACCTGCCTCCTCTGAGGCCGGGTTTCTCACCGGCCTGGAGCCCACCAGTTGGTTAGCTACCCTGGGAGACCGCAGATCCCCAGCCCTGGTTTATGCTATGTGGCTGTGGAGTTCAAAATAGCGCCTCCGCATGTGTAATACTGACCAAGGACTGTCCCCAACGCAGTGTCCCTTCCACAGAGCAATCCTGTCCGTGACAGCGTGAAACACCCGACGGAAAACAGTGGGCAGTGAGGACTAGGAGACAGTGGACAGTGAGGACAGTGGACAGTGAGGACAGTGAGGACAGTGGACAGTGAGGACAGTGAGGACAGTGAGGACAGTGGACAGTGAAGACAGTGGACAGTGAGGACAGTGAGGACAGTGGACAGTGAGGACAGTAAGGACAGTGGACAGTGAGGACAGTGAGGACAGTGGACAGTGAGGACAGTGGACAGTGAGGACATAGACATTGCTCTCCACATTCATTTCACAGCCGCCCCAGGATGTGCCCGTCCACCAGACCCTTAACCAAGAAGTGCAAGAAACCGCTGGCTGAGTCACCCCAGGAAGCACCTGTCTGAGCCCTGCTGTCCCTCCATGACCTGCGCTGACTGGCTGACCTCGTCCTGTTCTTCAAACATCTGGGCCCTGTCATCTCATGCTCACACACCCTCCAACCTTGGAATTTAATGGAACTGCACAATAAAGAAATCTCCTTTTGAGACCCAGAACTGTCCATGGCGTCACCGGTTTAAGACTGGTGACATCAGGCAGGCCGGGACCCCGCTAGCAGGCCAAGGAAGCTGAGAGGCTGCAGGGCTGCCCTGGTTGGCCCGTCCCCTGGACCGGGCTATTTAGATCTTTTTCTGACAAACCTGGAGGCCGACCAGTGCTTGCTCGGGGCCGACGCCCTCCCCCAGCACCGAAGCCCGTCAAAGGAGAACCTTCCGAACTGCTGTGTCGCCGGCCCTACGCTCAGCCCTGACCTTACGCAGAAGGACAAGGCTGAGGGCTGAAATGCTCCACGGTGACTTTGGAAATGGCTTGAGTAGCAATAAACAACAGAGGTGCCAGCCAAACCCCAGACCCCGGCAGCTGCTCGGGCACAAGACCAGGCAGCGCTCCTGGGACGGGAGGGGAGGGCGTTAATGCTTGCGGGGGCCTGCGACCTTCTCACTGACTTCTTACTGCTCTGTAGGAGAGGCCGCCGTCCTGTTCTCCGTAACAGGACTGAGGTTCAGGAAGGCCCCTTCCCTCCAGTCATGCCGCTGACAGGCAGCAGACGGGCTGCAGCTAACCTCAGAATCTGATTTCATCAGGATGAAAGACAAACAGTGCAACGTCGCCTCTGGGTTCTGATCCGGACAGCTGCCCTCCACCCGCGCGAACCTGCCACGGCCCTCCAGGACCCTCTGCTTCCTCTCACAGAATGAAATATCCGGAGGCTCTGAGGCCGGAAGTGGAGGTGCACACCTGAAATCCCGGCACCTGGGCGGCAGAGGCAGGAGGATTGTGGGTTCAAGCCCAGCCTGAGCAACATAGAGAGATTCTCAAGAAAATAAAGGCGCTCACCGTCAAGCCTGCTGACCCTTCAACCCACATTGTAGATGGGAAGAACCAACTCATGCAAGTTGTGGTGTGGAGGTCACATGCACACCACACACATGTACACACACACACACGCACACACATGCGTACACATGCGTACACACACACATGCGTACATGTGCACACACGCACACATACACACACACACACAATGCACTGCAATACACTTTTTAAATAAATAAACGTAAAGCATCTAGGGAGGTGGGGGTGCCAGTCAACAACAGAACTCTGCCTCCGATGCAGGAGGCCTCGGGTACCGCCCCAGGACCCGAGAACAGAGAATGTGGACAAGAGCGAATCGGGCCCATGGCAGAGAAAACATTTCCCCGGGTGAGAACGTTACAGCAGACACTCACTGTCCAGGGCCCCAGTGTGCTCCATCTTAAATCCCTCAGCCTCTCCTGTCTTCCCCAGGGGTGGGGACCAGCACCCTGTCCACAGGGTGATAAGGGGGAGTCAGCGTCTGCACTGAGTGTTTCTGCTGTCTGTAATGAAGGAAGCACGGAGCCAGAGATGTCGCTGAGCTCATCTTCCTACAGCTCAGACCTCGGCTCCCAGGAGCTGCAGACATGGCTCAGCAGTTAGGAGAGCTTGCTGCTCCGCCAGAGGACCGGCACATGTCAGAGGGCTCACACAGCCTGGAACTCCAGTCCAGCGGATCTGAAGCCCTCTTCTGGCCTCCGAGAGCACACACCTTTGGGGATTTCTCTTTAAAATGTCTTAATTAAATGCCGCTATTAGTTTGTCTAGAGGCTGTTGCGCGCACTGCCCTGTGTGTGGAGAGGTCAGAGGGCAGCTTCCAGGTGTCTCCTTCCGCCACGTGGGTTCCAGGACAGCCCGACCCTTGGGAACTTCTCAGGCCAGGGCACCCTGGGATGCTTCTGGGATGACACTAGTCAAGGGTGAGCAAACAGGGTCCCTGGGCCAAACTCGCTCTGCTGTGAATGGTCTGAACAGATTTAAGTGGTTGGGGCGGGGCTAAAGGACTCTATACTGTGACACAGAACAAGTGACACAAAGGCCTGGTTTCAGGGTCCTCTAATGGAACACAGCCGGCCCGTGTAGTTGCGTAGCTACTGCCACAGGGAGCGGCAGAGTGAGAGGCCGTGCGGACACAAAGCTGGAAATATTTACTATTTGGCCTTAGGAGAACAGCCCACCGACCCTGAGCTAGGCTGACACGGGGCTTTCTTACTGATGCCTGAATACACACCTGTAATCCCAGCACTCGGAGAACAGATGCAAGGGGATGAGGAGTTCAAGGTCATCCTTGGGTGCAATGGGCAGTTCAAGGCCAGCCTGGGCTCCGTGTAATCGTCTCTTGGAAATATCGAAAGAGGAGAGGGAGACGGAGAGGGGTGCTGAGGCCTAACTTGAACTCTGTCTCTACAAGGGGAGGGAGGTGGCCCAGGCAACGAGTGGCTCTAATTCCCTTGAAATTCTAAAAGCAGCAGTGTGCAGACCTTGACTAGATCTGCTCCCGTGTAAGCAATGATAGCTCTGCACAGACCCCCACCGTAGCACGTCCCTCACTTGGAAGGAGGGGGCCCCATGCTGACTCCTCTCCCTCCCCCCATGCCGCCCTAGGCCATCCCATGCAGCCCGAAGCTCCACCACACACACACCCCCGCCCTCTCCTCTACTCAAGCCACAGTCTCACCCTCTGACCTCTGACCCCATGCACGGCCATGGACACTGGGCAGCGTTTGAGATATGTGTCTGAGCCCTGGCTTTGGGTGCCCATGTCTGCAGTGTGAGATCCCTAATGCCTGACGCCTTCCCGGAATGCAGACACTACTGAACCACCTCTACTGTTCCCAATTCGGATGTCCAGGCTGAACCAGGCCAGCCCTCATGATGGGCTCCGGTGACAGCGGAACAGGGCTCTGGAGCTGGACCGGGCTCGCTTGGGGTCGCACGGGCAGGGCTGCTAACTCCGTCTTCACTAACGTGTCTCCCAGGACAGCGTGCCACACTGTCACGGACACACGTTCTGAGTCCCTACGACCTCTTTGGGTTACTGTGAAACGATCCGATCCTGTTTGGGAACTAGAGAAAGCAGGTAAACACGCTCCGGGTACCGCCTGCTAACCGCGCGTAAATACCACCACAGGCCAGAGAAGAGCGCTTTCCCTGGAGACCCTGATGGAATGGGAGCTGTTTCTGGAGGAGATAGGTTAGGGCGGCAAAGGAGGAGGGTGGGGTCTCCGTGTTCCGTGAACAGCGTGTGCACTGGGAAGGTGTGATGTCCTTCTCTCCGCCCTTGGCTTAGACACTCCAGGGCTTCACGGGGGCTAAAGGCTCCCTAGTGCAGCAGGTTGGGCTCTTAACACTGTAGAACGTCAAAAGCTGTGGGCACAGCCTGGGGTCGAATTCCTGCTGTGTTCAAAGCAGGCTCAATTGAAGCCTCATTTTCCTGGTGTGTAAAATGGGGTAACCGGGCTGTGGTGCAGGGAAGGGTACTCCCTATGTGCGGGAGGCCTTGGGTTCTATCCAGCACCACAGGGAAACAAAGGGAGGAAAAAAAGGAAAGGAGGGCTGCATGGTGGCGCACGCCTTTAATCCCAGCGCTCAGGAGGCAGAGGCAGGTGGATCTCTGTGAGTTCGAGGCCAGCCTGGTCCTCAGAGTGAGTTCCAGGACAGCCAGGGCTACACAGAGAAACCCCGTCTCAGGGGGACTGGGGGGGGGGAACGAAAAGAGAAATGGGAGGCTAACGCATGTAAAGTTGGCGTGACGTCTACAAAGCCCGGTAAAACCACCCCACACAGATACAGCAGGTCTAATGAATGGATACGCCGATCTAGTAGACCTTGGTGGCACAGACTCATTCTATCTGCCCTAATCATCAGGCGAGCCCCAAGCTTGAATTAGAGTTGCAGGAGATCTTCAGGGAGCATGCTCCTAGACCCGAGGCACAAGCCTGAAACTAAGGTTAGCCCTGGTTGGTTGGTTGGTTGGTTTTCCTGTATGTACATACCCATGATAAAGTCTAACTTACAGATTAGCCATGGTGAGACGCTCACGATAACATCAATAGACTCATTATAACACACGGTAATGAAGATTCCCAGCATCTCTACCTCCTGCTTTGGGGCCATTGTTAAAAAGAAAAAAAAAAAAATACGGGTTACGTGAGCAGAAGTAGCATGAGAACATAGCGGCTGATGTGGTAACTGGGTGGTAGCATATACAGAGTGGATACGCTGGACAAGAGGACGCTTTGGGTCCCGGACGGGTTTGCGCGAGATTTTGTCACACTCCTCAGAGTGGTCAGCAACCTAAAACATATGAACTATGTCTGGGATTTTTAACTTAATATTTTCAGACCATGATGGAGAGAAAAACAAAACCACGGTTGAACTGACCAGGACATTTTCCCTACGCACTGGACGGGGAGTTTCAGGAGGATACAAGCCATGCTTCCCAAACACAACTATGCCCTTTCTTGTTTTCAAAGGTGAGCTTCATACGTGGGTGTGCACGGCAGATGCTTATGCACCAGGTTAACTCACCCCAAGAAAGCAGCAAAGGAGGGGGCAGTGACCCAGCTACAGGCTGCTATAGGCTGCTGCAGGCGGGGATGTATCTACATGGAGAGAGGAGACACAGCTTGACTGTCTGCTGTGGACAGTGACTGCCTGCACATTGTTATCCATCCACAGGGACTCTATGGGCCCAGGAAAGCATGTGCACAGGGCCGGGGTTGGCGAGTCAAGCTCCAGCTGGTGGACACTTCAGCCCCGGTCCCACGACTCGGGTCTTCCAGCTGAGCCCACGAGTGGTGCGCGGGCATTCCAGAAACTAGTGAGCGTAGCTGTGTGCCAATAAAACTTCATTTGCGCACTCCCCACAGGTTACATAGTGCTCTTCCTTTGACTGTTGTCAGCTATTTAAACACATACGGACCATTGCTCTCGGGCCAGATTAACTCATCATTTGCTGAGCCTACTTGGAAAAAAAAGACTAAGAGCAAGTTCCGATACAAGAGATTCTGCATGGTTCGATTTTATAAATTAAACATCGGCCCTGAAATATCCTGTCAAATATCTCTGTTGATCAGGTGGAATTGTATCTTTACTCCTCTTTTTGTTTACCTATGATTTTCTAAGTTTGTTCATCTGTGTGTTTGGCTTTATGTGTGTGTGTTTTCCTGCATAGCCCAAGCTGGCCTCAAACTCAATCCTCCTGCCTCCGCAGTGCTGGGGTTACAAATGTGTGCCACACTCCGGGCCAACAGCTTTACTCTCAACAACGAATACAGCATGGCTTTGGTGACTGTTTTAAAGTGCAAAAAAAAAAATGAAGGGAAAAGGAAAGCAAACAGCCGAGATAAGAGAGCTAGAATCCGCCTAATCAGTACGCCAGAAAATGACCTCAAATACAGAGCCTGCTCAGGGGGCCCGGGTTCTCCTGAGACTTCAGCTTCAAAACAGTGTTGCTTCCCACAAACGTCACTTTCTCAAGGCCAAATGGACGACGGGGGCAGGGGTGGAGGAGGCACGATCCAGGGATCAATGTTGAGGCGCCTGTGTGCTGGGCAGCGCTCTCCAAACCTCGCTGGGTACCCACCTAGGACGCTAGTTTGCAAGATGGGCTCCACCCTATAGCGGCCCGAGCTGAGCTCGCATCTCTTTGGGCAGAAGGGGGAAAACGGGGCGCTCAGTGGCGCTCCGGACCTGGACGGGGAGGGGTGAGTAAGTTTACAACATCAGTTGTTAAAATCGCGGGCTTACTTACTTTCCTGTGTGCTCAGGGAAACAGACCTTGCATTTGGCAGGGCTCATGTTGCCCGGCCCACCAGCCAATCCCGGCCGGCTCCAGCGGGGGTGCGCAGTTTGCACCCCCTAGATCCCGGGAAGGGAGCCCCGCTCCCGAGGCACAGCAGGGACGCCGAGTGGGAGGCGTCCTCCAGGAGGGCCGCCGGCTGCAGCCCGCCACAGCTGCAGGTCGCGGGGCAGCGCCCTCCAGGGCCATCCCGAGCCGCTCCCCACTCTCCTGGAGAAGCCCTGCGGCCCACGCCCCGCCAGAGCCCCGCCCCGCCCAGGCCACGCCTCCCGCCGGACTCGGAGGCTCCACTCATGCCCTGCCCTGTCGCTCTAGCCACGCCCCTCCCCGCCTCGCCCCAGTACCGATCAGGCCACGCCCCAGGGGCCTGTCCCGTCCGGGCCACGCCTCCAATCC